>NBZC01000041.1:0-112406 GCA_002245345.1 Scheffersomyces stambukii
GGAGTGGGGGAAGTGGGGGATCAAGAGGGGGTGGTGGTAAAATGACGGAGGATTTGGGCCATTTTTCCGTGGGTGTTTTTTTCGCGCCAATAAAATCACGAGGACGGCAGGGACAAGCGAGACAATGGAGGGGCTGCAGACAGCGGATATAGGCGAGACAGTCGGACAGTGGTTGCATTGGGGAGGGGTTGACGTTGCACGGAGGGTCGGCACGGTGGGCACATGCCTGGGGCACCTGATACGGCACTGGTGGTGGTCTGGCGGTGGTCTGGCGGTGGTCTGGCCATGTGACCGCGTTGGCTGCGTCTGTGCTAGCACTGTATTGCCCTAAGGGTACTGGCACTAATTGTACTGGCACTGAGCACAGCACTAAGTACGGCACTAAGCACGCTGTATACGAACTATTGACATATCCTCACAACCAGAAACCATGACAAATCAGCGTTCTTGTCGCTGTAGCGTGAGTGTTGTATAGTCGTTTGTCTGCGTAACTGGGTGCAGTTGTGTGTTTTGGCTGCATATGTAAGTGTGTCGTGTCGTGCAGTTTGTATTGGGGCTATTGGATGTGAGGAGTGCCATTAGTGTCTGATGTGTCTGGTGTGTCTGTGTCTGGTGTGTGTGCGCTCCGTCCTACAGCTTGCTTTGTGCTTACATACTCTACGTATGTGTAACTGTCTACTGTTTTTGTCTGCCGTGGTTTGTATATGTAAGAGTGTCTGTCTGGGTTACCTATGTATGTTTGTTGCAGCACTCGTAGTGTCATTCTGAGTGTTCTATGTCACTGTCCAGTTTCATGTTGTATCTTTTCATTCTGTTAGTATTAGTTATCATTAGTCTTCATGTCTGTCTTCATTCCGCTATCTTCATGACATGTTTTTATCTTATGTCTGCTTTTATCTTATGAATCCAACTTGCTTTTATCCTATTTCCTATCGTCTCTAACCTTTTATTAATGCCATCTCTTTTCTTCTATGTCATAAACATACGTCTTACGTCCCATTATCTCTCCAACTCAAAGCTTTTTCCTTACGACTTTCCATCTCTGTACCATCTCGCTTTATCTTCACATCTTGCATCTTACGTCCACATCTTACATCTTACATCTTACGTCTTCTTTGCATCTTTACCAAATCTTCACCACCTACACTCCACCTACACTCCACCTACACTAAACTCCACCGCACCTTTCTAGCTCTTATTCGTGTTGAAACCTATACCTATTCGTAAACCATCAACTTCTAAAATCTGCCGTACAACTGTTGAATGTTGCACCCGCCTAAAACAAACCGTCAATCTCTCCATCCTCATTAACCTCTACATTCATAAACCCACAGTGCGTGGGCAACCCGGGAATGGTCTGGATCTCAGCTGCCAAGGCATACAAGTACCCGGCACCAATGGAGGCCCGCACGTCCCTGATGGGGAACTTGAACCCCGTAGGCACCCCCTTGAGACTGGCGTCGTGCGACAACGAGTACTGGGTCTTGGCAATACAGATAGGCAAGTCGCCAAACCCTTGCTCGGTGTACAAGGCAATCTTCTTCTGGGCCTCGGGCAAGAATTCAACCTCTCCGGCTCCGTACATCTCCTTGGCAATGGTGGCAATCTTGTCCTCCACCGAAGGAGCAGTGTCGTACAAGAACTTAAATTGTCTTTCTGGGGAATTGGCGGCGGCAATGACCCCGTGGGCCAAGTCGACAGCACCCTGGCCACCTTCTTCCCAGTGGTTGGACACAATGGCGTCCACAGCTCCTGCCTTGAGTGCCTCCTCCTTGATGATGTCGTGTTCGCAGGCGGTGTCGGACGACATCTTGTTGATGGCCACCACCACGGGTAACCCGTATGACTTGGCATTGGCAATGTGTTTGCCCAAGTTGGCACATCCAGCACGCAACAACTCACAGTTCTCCTGGGTGTACTCGGCAGCCAACGGAGCACCAGCCTTGACCTCAGGACCACCTCCATGCACCTTCAAGGCACGCACGGTGGCAACAATGACAATAACATCGGGCACCAACCCGGACGACCGGCACTTGATGTTGATGAACCGCTCTCCACCCATGGTGAAGTCGAACCCAGCCTCAGTGACCACGTACCCCTCTTGCTCGGCCCGGTCTTGAGCAGACAATCCGGGGGCAGTACCGGCAAGCTTCAATGCCATCTTGTCGGCCAAGATCGACGAAGCTCCGATGGAGATGTTGGCAAATGGCCCTGCGTGCACAAACACGGGAGTTCCTTCCAATGTCTGCATGATGTTGGGCTTGATGGCATCCTTCAACAACGCCGTCAAGGCCCCGGCACAGCCAATGTCCTCGGCGGTCACAGGCACTCCCGCCCGCGACGAACCAATCACCATGCGTCCCAACCGCTCACGCATGTCCAGCAACGAGTTGGCCAATGCCAAGATCGCCATACACTCGGAAGCAACCGTGATGTCGAACCCGGTCTTGCGGGTGAATCCCCTCTCGGTGGGGGCCTCCCCCACGGTGATTCCACGCAAGAAACGGTCGTTACAGTCAACCACACGGCGCCAGGTGATGGAGTCTGGGTCTATGTCCAAGCGGGCAAACCGGGTGACTTCCTCGGGGGTCAACGAGTCGGGATCGGTCTTGTCGATGCCCAATTTGGCCAACCGGCGCAACATCGAAGGGGTGAAGGTACGCACTCCCTTCTTGGCAGGCACCAACCGTTTGTACAATGGCCCGTCCTTCTGGGTGCTCTCGTGGAACATACGGGTGTCGATAGCAGCAGCTAACAAGTTGTTGGCCATGGTGATGGCGTGGATGTCCCCAGTCACGTGCATGTTGAACTCGTCCATAGGGATAACCTGTGAGTAACCACCTCCGGCAGCACCACCCTTGATACCAAAGGTGGGACCCATGGATGGCTGACGCACATTGGCAAACACGTTCTTGTGCAAGTGGGCCCCGAGGGCTTGGGCCAACCCCACGGTGGTGGTGGATTTACCTTCACCCAAGGGGGTAGGGGTGATCCCTGTAACCAACACATACTTACCATTTACCTTGTTTTGCAACCGGTCTAAAAGAGAGAGCGACACCTTGGCCTTGTAGGCGCCAAAGGGCTCGACTTCGGCGTCCATGATCCCGGCCTCCTTGGCCACTTCAGTGATGGCCTTGGGGATCTGTCCCCGCGAGATCTCATAATCGGAAGGCACTGGCTTTTCGAGCTTTAATGGTAACCCCGTGGTGAACTTGGGGGTGTGGTTGCTAGCGATGAAATTGCGCTTGGCAGCAATCACCACATTGTCCAACAAGCATGCCACCGTCATGGGCCCCACTCCTCCCGGCACGGGGGTGATGAGGCGGGCGCGGGTGGCTGCTCCTTCATAGTCAACGTCACCCACCATGCGCTGGCCCGACTTCTTGGTGGCATCAGCAATGAAGTTGGTGCCCACGTCGATCACCACGGCACCTTCCTTGATCCACTCTCCTTTCACGTACTGGGGCTGGCCAATGGCGGCCACGACAATGTCGGCCTGTGCCAAGTATGCCTGAACCTGAGCCACGGGGGTCTTGGAGTGGACAATGGTGACACTGGCGTTGGCCTGGGTCAACAAGTTGGCAATGGGCTTGCCGACAATGTCGGAGCGGCCCAACACCACTGCGGTGGCACCCTCGACCGTCACGTTGGCGTGCTTCAACAATTCCATGATCCCCTTGGGGGTGCATGGCAAAAACAAGGGCTGGCCACCCTTTTTGGCCAACTCCCCCACGTTGGCGGGGCCAAACCCGTCCACGTCCTTGGAGGCGGTCACAGCGGCAGTGACCTTGGCCTCGTCGATGTGGGTGGGCAATGGCAACTGCACGAGGATGCCGTCCACGGCCACATCGTCATTCAACAGGCGCACGTGATTCAACAACTCAAACTCAGACACGGTCTCGGGCAACTTGACCAACCGGCAGTCGATGGCGGCGTCCTCGGCGGCGCGGAGCTTCATGCGCACGTAGGTGGTGGAGTCGGGCCGTTCGCCCACCTGGACAATGGCCAACTGGGGCTTGAAGTCGGGGTGGTGGGCCTGGAAGCGGGCAATGTCGTCGTGGACGGCGGTGCGGAGTTGCAAGGCGATGGCCTTGCCGTCGATGATGCTGGCTACCATTTTCCTCGAGTCAACGGATGGGGATGTCGAGAACAGGGCCGGCGATGCGGAAGAAGACGGTGGAGGGTTTGAGTCGGGTCGGGGCGAGATTGGGGTTTTTCAATTTTTCGCTGGGGCCGCGACAGTTTGACTCCGATTTCTCGCTGTTTTTTTCGTCAGCTGCCAAAATAGGGCCAAGATTAGGGGGAAATGGCCGCGACAATGGCGGAAATGGTGAGGGTGGGACAAGTCGCACTGGTTTCTCGCGGGGCCAGGGCGACATTCTCGCGAGTCCCGTGGCCGGCAGAAGTCGAATAAATTTCGTCCGCGACATTCCAGCGAGCGCATTAATCCTCGTGGTGAGCTTTGGTGCGGGAGAAGTCGAAAAAGGTTTCGCGACATTCGCGCAGTGCGAGCCGTGCGAGCTACGGGTGCAACCAGTACGAGCTCGTACGGGATCCCGTGGCGCGGAGAAGTCGAAAAGTTCGCACAGGCCACGCCAGTTTCGGGGAGTCGCACAACCAAATCCCATCTCGTGCCAGGTCCCGTGCCAGGTCCCGCGACTTCTCGTTCCAGGTCCGCATTAACTACCCATCCACTTCTCATCTGATTCCTAAATTACCACTTTCTCGCAATTTTTCCGTACTGCAGCCAACTCTGCGCATCACTTTTGACGCAGCTGTCGTTAATTCACCGCCATCTCATCTGTTTTCGTCCACCGCGACTTTCTGCATCACTATCCCTCGCGCAAATCTTCCTACCAAATCACAATCGTCTGAAAATCACTCCTCCACCCCATCAACAATATCAATGTCGAATCCGTACCCCTTGCTGAGGCGGCCAACCACATCGCCAGGCCCCAATGACAACACCGTCTCCACCTCCTCTCTCGCCACCGTCTCCATCGACTTGACCCACTGCACCGGCTTGTAGTTGCCCATGAGGGTGTTGCGCATGGTATTGCTGCCGTCACGGCTCACCTCTCCCGTAAGGTTGCTCACCACCGGCACCGTCTGCTTTCCGACCTTGCCTGCCACCATTTCCTCGAGCTCTGGAACAATCTCCTGTAACATTGCGCTGTGGAACGGCGTCGACACCGGCAACGGCACCGCCCTGCGTACCAATTTGTCCCCCGCCAAATCGTCAGTAAATTCCTCCAAGTGCGATTTTTTCCCCGAAATCACAATTTGGGAGCGCGAATTGACATTTCCTAGCACCCCGCGGTGGTGGGCCCGCTCCACCACCGCGGCGTGGTTCTCAGGTCGCACCGCGAGGGCAACCATGCCGTAGCTGCCTCCGTGCTGGGACACCACCTGCTCCATCAATTGACCCCTTCTGCGGACCAACCGTAGTGCTGTAGCGTAGTCGAGCACCGTGGCCAACACCAACGCCGTGTATTCGCCTAGGGAGTGGCCCAACACCAACTTGGCGTGGGCGCCAATGTCCTGGTGATGGCGGTGCTCGAGGGCCCGGAGGATGGTGTAGGTGGACGCTAGCATCGCCGGCTGGGCGTTGGATGTCTGTGCGAGCCACGCCCGTGCGAGGTGTTCGTCGCCCGCAAAGAGGTTGGGGAAGAAGTTTTCTCCCAATGCCTCGTTGGTCTCGTCAGCAATGGCGGTGACCACCTTTTCCCGCTCGTAGCCGGCGAGGAGGCCGTTGCGGTAGAACCCCTGGCCCGGGCACGTGATGGCCATGTTATGGGTGCTTAGGGAGCGTACTCCCCTTATACGTTTTGTCACAATAGTAGTTCTGAAGACCATTGCACGCGAGTAGGTAGGATGTGGAAATGGTTTTGCAGGATGCTGCAGGGACAGTTGCGACGATTTTGGGGTGATTCAAATCACCATTTTTTCCGCAATTTACTGGCTCGTCGCAGTGCACCACGACAACGGGCCCTGCGTCGCGAATCTACTGACCCAGCGGTGATAGCAATGTGGGAGGTGAAATTGGCTCCATACGTTGTATGGTTTTATGGCTAGGATTTCACTTTGGACAGCGGTTTTGGTGGTGGGTTTGAAGAGGATGCTGTCGGGAGTACGGGAAAGTATGGCACAATTGTGATCGGTCTGGCCCTCCGCGAAGTGCGAATCAAAACCGTGCTCGCGTGCAAAAGACAATCTCCCGTGGCAATTAGATCTTGCTCAGGCATGAGCCCACCCTCGCTACAGCTGCTACTGGAGATGGAAACACCAGAAACAGTCACATACCGGCGCATACCACGGCAAACCGCACAAACTATGGACTCCATTAAACATCGTATTCGTCGTAGCCAACATAAGCATCAGAACTGTCTCCTCTAAATCTACATCACCACTACTACCACCACCTCGCTAGGTCCAACCACAGCCTCGAAAATTTCTCGTGGCCACAAATCTTCGGTGGCATTCTGACCTGATCTTGGCCCGACGCACGCTAAAAATTCCCCTGGCATTGTCGACAAAATCGTCGACAAATCGTCCCGCGGCCAGAAATTAGGGAGACTTCGCACCACCGTCACCGTTTTTTTTTGCGTACCACGCTCGCCCCCTTCAACTGGCCCCGAAATTTTTCTCCACCCCTCGCCCTAGTTCCTTTCCCTCCCACTACCGTTGGTGGCCCCACTTCCCCAGTCCATCCCCACCAATTTCCCCCCAGCACCACCACACCCGTGCCCCAATCGTCGCCACCCCCCTGTGTGCCAAATGTCTGACTTCAAAACCGCCAAGGACTCCCTCGTGGCCTCGCTTTTCGAGTTGTCCAAGGCCGCCCAGGACGCCGCAAGTGCTACCGTGAATTTTTACCGGGTTGCAAACGGCGATTCCAGCGCGGACGCCTTGGCCATTTTGAGCAACTCTCTCCGCGCCGTGGCCGACGCTACCGAGGACGCCCTCCACACCACCGAATTGGTCGATGGCCATGACGCCCACGCCCTCGCCGACCTCTCTCTCGTGGGGCCCGATGCCGCAATTCCACAAGTGGTGTCTGAGGTCGAATTGCCCTCCAACGGCGTGGCTGAGCTCGACACCGTGACCAAACCAAAGACGGCGGAAACTAAGGCGGAGAAGGCCGAGCGGATCGAAAAGGCCAAGGCTGAACGAGCAGAAAAGGCGGAGCGTGCGAAGGCGGAGAAGGCCGAAAAGGCAGAAAGGGCCAAGGCGGAGAAGGCCGAGAAGGCTGAGAAAGCAAAAGCGGAAAAGGCTGAGAAGGCGGAGCGACTCAAGGCGGAAAAAGCCAAGAAGCAGAGCGAGAAGTCGGCCTCTGCCGAGGAGAAGAAGCGAAAGAAGCTCGAGAAGGACCCCAACGCCCCAAAGAAGCCCTTGACCATCTACTTTGCCTTCTCGTTCCACACTCGCCGCGAGATCTCCGAGGAGAGAAAGAGCAAGGGCTTGCCCGCCTTGTCGGCAGTGGACATGAACTCCTTGGTCAAGGAACGGTGGGAAACCATTTCTGACGAGGAGAAGAACAAGTGGAAGTTGAAGTACGCCACCGAGTTGCAAACCTACCACGATGAGAAGGAAAAGTACATGGCCACCAGGAAAAACGACGCCAACGGAGTGTCCCCGGCTACAGCATCGGACAAAGACGCTACTGTGGACAGCGGCGTGGAAAAGATTGCCGACAAGGCGATTAACCTAGAGAATGACAAGGTCAACGACAAGCCAGCAGAAAAGGACGTTGTCGACAACATAGACACCAAGGAAAAGGAGACAAAAGAGAAGGAGCCCAAGGAAAAGGAACCCAAGGAAACCAAGACCAAAGAACCTAAAGACAAGGAAAAGAAAAAGGAAAAGAGCAAGTCCGAAGACGGTGATAAAAAGTCCCAAAAGAAGCGCAAGTCGGAAAAGTCCGACAAGGAAAGAAAGGAAAAGAAGTCGAAAAAGGAAAAGGCCTCCACCACAAGCACAAGTTCCCAATCCCACTCCCAACCCTCTTAGTAGAAGAACTGGTTGTTCTTCACGCCATCCCTTAATTCAACGTTGTCTACATTATGCTGGAATCATAATCATGTCCTTTCTCCATGTGGTGTCCGCTGTATTATTAAACTGTCCACCTTCCAAGTGTCGAGTCGTTTTGTATAAATTACCTGTTGTAATATAAATCTGCAAATCAAAACCCTTTCTTCTTCTGCTTGCTCACATGGGCCCGCAACACTTTCTGCCGGTCCCGGAGCGAAAGCTTCTGTTTGCCCTGCACCGCCTTTTTGTGGATCATCATCACAAAGTTCTTCTTTCTCTGTTTCTCCTTATTGGTGGTGGAGTGGGCACCGTCCCGCTTTCCTCGTTTGGATCCAAACTTTTCTCTATCTTCACGGCCCTCGCGTGCGTGGGCAATTCTTTCTTCACGAAGCTGCTTGTACTTGACCTTGCCCACAAGGGAGGTAGAGTCTACTTCGTCCTCGTTGATGCCCATGATCTTGGACACCCCGGCTTCGGTTCGGAGCTGTTCCAATTTGGCAAAGTCGGCAGGGGTCAAGATCCTCGAAGAGAGCAAGTCGGTGAGTGCCTTGTTGGGGTCGGCTTCTTGCTTGGATGCTTGTAGTTTGGGTTTTTTGGTGGGCCTTGTGTCTTCTGGGTCCTCGTTGGACCCGTCTTCTTCGTCTGAGAGTTCTAGGTCAGACACCTCTCCCGATGGGGTTTCTTTGTCTGACGCTTCATCACCGGACAACTCCAAGTCTGATACATTTTCTTCGTCTTGTTTATTCTCTTCGTCCTGTTTCTTGTCTTCAGAATCGCTGATATCGTACTCCTTATCCGATTCTACCGTCACCCACTCTCCCTCCACATCACTAGCATCGTCTTCTTCATCAACTTCCCAATTGGCGTCGTCGTTCTCATCGTCACCCAACCCCTGCTCTTGTTTCCATTTTGCCAACAACTCGAGGCCTGGGATGGAGGTGACGGCATTCTCCACCCCGTACTGGGGCAAACCGGAGCGCTCTCCGTGCTGCAACTCGATACTGGCAGTCTTGCCTCTGTCTTTTTTCAAAAGCATGTCTGGGGCCACTTCTCGGTACAAAGAGATCAATGACCGGGCTGCCATCATCACGGGCTTTGATTTCGACCCCTTGTACGCCGTCAAGTCCTGCAAGAGCGGAGCGTCGATGGCCAAGGGTGCACGGGCAAGAATCTCACGAATGGTGTTCAAACCGGCGGAAGCCACCTCTGCTGCCACCCCATCGCTGACAAACTCGTCAGCAATCTTGCGCACCACCATGTGGATTGATTCGGGAGGAACTAAGTCGTGGGACGCTTGGGCTGCAGCAGCCATGATCTGGGTAACGTTTCGCTGCTTGGGGGTCAAGTACTTGAGAAAGAACGAATAAAGCCCCAAGATAGTGAGCTTGTGAGTCCCCACCAACCGTGATATAAGGTTCATGAACATAATCTTCTGGTCCAAGTCAAACTTGTTGCCATTCTTGCTGCTCAAATGGTTGGCAAACAACTGGTCCCCAAACCCCTGGGGATCGCGGAGCAAATGTATGGCAGAAAAGTTCAAGTATGTGGCCGAGTGGCGGGCGGAGTTCTTTTTCTTGACGGCCTTTACGGCGGCCTCAAGCTTCTTGCCCCGCTTGGACGACTTTTTGTTGATCAGCATCTTGTGCTTCAACCCCGACAAGTCAAAGCCTTCTTCGTCAGAACTGTCGTTTTCAAAGTTGTCCTCACGTTCCTTGTCGGCACCCAAGAAGAAGCGGGCTCCCGCCACCGCCACCTTTGCGTCCGGGTGCAACGCCGCCTGGGTCATGATCTCCACCGTGCGCAGGTCGTCCCAAATGCCTCGACGCCACAACTCACGGGTCATCTTGGTGGCCCAGAGGCCCTGGGTGTCGCGCTGCTCCAAGAGAGTGAACAATACCGCCTGGGTGGAGCGGTTGATCTTTTGGTTCTTGGCGCCGGCGTTGACGGACTTCAAGAGCGCAATCAATGTCGAGTAGATCTGGCGTCTCATCTGCTTGACGTGGTATCCCGCGGCGGCGGTGCCGGAGCTGTAGGCCGACAACAAGGGGAAGAGGGTCAGGATCAACGCCTCGGCCGAGATGACGCCCTTGTTGCGCAACATCGTCAAGCACTGGATGATTTTCTCGCGGAGGTCGGGGTTGAGGTCGCGATGGTTGCTCAAGAGCAACGTCTTGAGGTCCTGGGGGAATTCCGCCGTCTCCTTGGGGTAGCACGTGCACACGGCCGCCACGAACCCTATCAAGTCGCCAAAGTCGGCCCCGTGGTCGCCGCCGGGGTTCATCAAGAACACATCGCGCATGGCCTGGTAGTGGGCATACTGCTGGAGAAACTCCTCGTGGTACGATTCGGGGTCGCGCCGCACCACGTTCTGCAACAAGATGATGTTGGTGGGCAAGATGGCCGCTCTTCTCTTCTTTCCCATGGCGTGGACGTGGATGTAGGGGCTGGTGGTGGTGAAAAGAGTGGTTGACGGATTGGGATTTTTTGGCGATGAGCGCGATGAGATTGGGTGCAAAAAAATGGTGGATTTGGTGAAGATTGCGGGGGGTGAGACGTACGGTGGGAACGGAGGGGAAATATGGGGGTATTTGGGTCGTGAAGAGGGAGATGTGGTGGTTTAGATGCTGAATAGAGGGGTAGAACGGAAGAAATCGGTGTGTGGTGGCTGTAGATGGGTGTCAGAGTATGCTGTTCCGGAGATTTTCTGCGGCAAGATGTATCAATCAAAGTGTAATTACAGCCTCAGAAAACAGATTGAAAATGGAAGAAAAGGATGCTAGGAGTTGAAACTCAGCAAGAGAACTGGAGGCTCGAGGAACAGGGTGCAGAGTTAGTTTAGCTGTTGAACTTGGAGAACTGGTTGAGTGGAAAACTGGAAATAGCAGCTTTTCATATGAATGGGAGTATTTCTTGCTGGAACATAAATAACGACGATATCTCTAAGAAAGATTCAGTATTCTTTTCTGGAGATTTTCTGCAGCAAGATGGTACCATTAAGTGTAATTAAAGCCTCAGAAAACAGATTGAAAATGGAAGAAAAGGGATGGAACTCGGCAATAGAACTAGAGGATCGAGGAACAGGGTGCCAGGTTAGTTAGCTGTTGAACTTGGAGAACTGGTTGGGTAGAAAATTGGAATTAGTAACTTTTTATATCGAATGGGAGTATTTCATATCGAATGGAAGTATTTCTTGCTGGGTCCGTAACATAATTAACGATGATATCTCTAAGGAAGAGCGGAGGATTGTTCATAATTCATTAGTCAAACAAAGGTAGCTTCAACATTAAAATAGCCAGAATCGATTCAGTTGTAAGTTCATGTTCCAATTCTTCGACAAGTGTATCTTAATGCTAGGTTTAGTAGATTGTAAATGACTTTGAGACTATGATAAATGCTTTAGCAAATTGCAGATATTATGATGTCGACCAAGTCCATTAATATTGGATGATGACCATTCATATTTCTTTAGGATATTCTGATGGCTGCTCTGACTTATTTAGAGATAACTTCATCATCTTATAAAGGACATAAATTGGTTCACTTTTTATCAATCAGGACATGTTCCGAACAGATACCTTCAGCAGTGAACACAGTTCATTATTGGATAATAGGAGCTGGAGTTTATTCTACATATTAACTGTGAAGACAAATACTATAGAATTATCTCCTGGGTTGACATTATTACCTTTTTTATGATATTAATATTAGTATTGAACACCAGTAAAGCATATTTAAATTGCGATCTCTACCTGTTTAGCATATCTCACAGATGACATCCTGTAAATGGTTGCAGAGTTATCTTTTTCAATACACTAAATTCACTTGGTTATATTTCATACCTCTTTCATGATGGTTTTAGTACTCATTATTTCTACTTTCAAACTATCTACATCAAAACAAGTTAATTTGCATTTATGATATGATGCTCCATTCTAGACTTAACTATTGCAAAGAGCAGTGTCGATCTATCTCTGATCATGCCTTATATACATGGTCTTACTAGTTTCTCTTAGATATACGAGAGTTGTAATAATAAATGAAAACTATTTCGACATCAACCTGAGTTCTTCAATTCACTCACTACAAATCCATAGACTAACAGTTTGATCAAACCTATAATGTAATTACACTTCCCATAGCTTGTCTAAAAAAGAGCTATGTAAAACAAACTCTTGCATCGATCAACCTCAACCATCGATGCTTCGAACCACTCTGGAACTCTCTAGGTCATAACTGGAAACCCCAAATTCTACTAAGAAAATGGAGTATAATCTGGTGGTTGGACAGATGGCTCAACAGACTAGTTCGTCCTCATAAGCACGATAACCTGCTGTGATCGAATGGTAGGCTCATACACATTTGGCTACCAAACGGCACTCGTAACATCTTCTACCACCAATTCCTGCTACAGATGTCGTAAACCTTCTTGTAAACCCATTCATACATCCCAATCTATCCGTCCATTTGCCAAAACTTCTAAAGAACTAAAATTACATGCCAAAAAACCTCTTTCCATCACTAAAGATCATTATCAAACAACCCATTGAGGTTCTGATAGTTGAGCTTTTTAGAAAGGGCGGTGCGCTGGCCGAAATACCGCACAGCACTATCGGCTGCCGACTTGGCCTCGCCATCTTCAGTAATCTCAAGCGAGTTAATGGGATCCTGGAACTCGGCAGGGATGGCCGACTTGATGCGTTTGCGCCTGGTGGAGGCCGATGTGTTGCCCGTCAATTCGTCGGCCTCCTGCTTCAACCGCTTGCGTTCCTGGCGCACCATAAAGTCGTGGTTGAGCCCCGTCCAGATGCGCTCCTTGATGGCCACCTCATCCTCCGTGAGTTTACTCTCGGCCACCACGTCGTCGTCGTCATCGGACTTCAACTCCTCCCGTGACGACACCTTTGAGAGCAACTGCAGCGAAGTAGGCAAGTTCTTGACGAGGTTGCGGGGCCAGTTGAGCTGCCACATGCGCTCCAAGTCGCTTTCGCGCCCGCCAGCCTTTTCGTTAGGGTTGATGTAGAGCGACCCCTCGAGGCTCTCCTTTTTGCGGGTGAGGATGCGTTTGAGCTCGGTGGCTATGGTGTCCTTGGTGAGGGTCATGTCGGAGAGAATGGTGTTGAGAAGGAGCTGTTTCTGGGCCTCTTCGCGGGGAATATGGGGCTCTGCGTCGTCGTCGTCGTCGTTTTCTTCCTCGCTATTGGTCAATTGGTGCAAGCGGAACTCTTTGCGGGAGATGGCGCGAGTGATCTTGGCCTCCAAGCGGCGGTTCTTGTCGTAGGACGGCGGGTTAGACGCCGACACGCCGTCGGTTTCCCGGAACGACTGCACCGACAACTTGCCCGCCTTGGTGCGCTTGAACTCGTTCAACCGTCGCTGGATGGTCTCCTCGCCCACATGGGCCACGGCGACAATCTCGGCGTGGGTGCGGCGGAAGTTGTTCATGCGGGCCGCCAACAACACGCAGGCGCCGGCGATGCCCGCGGGCCGTCTGCCCTCGTGGATCCAGTCGTGCGACATCTGCTGGGCCAACTTGACGGCGTCCTTGACCACCTTGGTGTTCTTGTCGCCAAAGTCCAACTTCTCTGCAAAGTGCTGGATGAACAACGACGGATCGGCCAACGGGAGCTTGGTGATGTGCAACGCCTTGACCATCTTGAGGAAGGTGGCCCCGAGCGAGTACACCAGGATCTGCAACCGCGAGCTGAAGTCAATCAACATGTGGTGGGTCTTCTCCTTGCGGCACGCCACGTACAAGCACGTGGCCAACACGTTGTGGGAGCGCCGTCCCTGCACAAAGTTGAGGGTGAGCGCCAACCGGAACCACTCACCAGCAGCATCAGCAATGTAGTCGGCGATGTTGAGGGCAGCGGCGATTTTGCGGATCTTCTTCTTGCCCGACGCCAACGTCTGTTCGCGGCTCTCCATGGCGTTCTGGCGGCCTCCAAACGACGCTCGCGCCTGGTCCGCGCCTACCATGGCCCCCTGGACCATCGCCGCCCCCGAAGAAGACTCTCCAAACTGGACTTCGGAGACGATGGGGTTCTCTTCGGCCACGGTGCCACAGCGCACGCACGACACGTCGCCGGCGGCGGTGTAGCGGTTGAAGGCAAAGTTTGTGTGGCCACACGACTTGCACGCATTTTGTCTCACTTTAATCGACATCGGCCTTGTGGTGGGGGTGTAGTGGTGGTGGGAGCAGGTGGTGATGGTGGACTAATGGAGACATCCGGGAAAACTTCCTTCCTATTTAGGAAGTCGGTGTGTGCACGACTCTGGCGATGCTGGGGGCTGATTTTTCGCGCACCAATGCTGTTTCCAAATGCAGGGGTCGCTACTGTTGCGCTCGTGCTTTGCAGGTTCTATCCTTCACGGTTTCCCCCATACATCAGTTGGCGACAGTTGGTGAACATTTGGCGAATATTTGGTGAAAGCTGGCGAACAGTTGGCGAACAGTTGGCGAACGATCGGCAAACAGCCGGCAAACAGTCGACAACCTTGAAATGCCAGACCCCCTCTCCCCCTCGTGCTCGCCGCGCGGCACCACCACATCGGCAAACCCTTTTCCCCAGGGCATCCTTCGCCAGGTCAATGTGCAGGACGGACCCCACGACAACCCGTCGGAGCTGCTGTCGCTCTTGAACCAGTTCCCCTACAGCTTGGTGATGAAGGTCACCACCTCCGAGCCCCGCGACGTGTTGCAGCTGGAGCGCACGTGCCTCTCGTTTGTGAGGTTCTCCACCTCCTTGTTCTTCACCGCCATGGGGGTGATGCTCAACTTCAAGTTCAACACCAGTGGCGACGACACCGGCGACCCCGACGACCACCGGTTCTCCCACTCCCCATTCTCCACCGCGGTGTCGTACCTTCTTATCGTGTTGTCGTTGTTCACGTTGGTAGTCAGTTTGTACAACTACTTTGTCACCGTGCACAGGTACGCTGAGCACAAGATCCAGACCTCTTCCCACAACTTGGGCATTATCGTGTGCGTGACGGGGGTGGTGATCACCCTCATGGGCACCAATATTGCCATGATTATTGAAGGGTACTTGGGCCAGGTCGAGTAGGAGGCGACGTATGGCTGTTGAGGAGGCAAAGCACGGCTGTTGAGGCGGCTCATACGATGTTTGCGAGTAGATTGGGAGGCAAGTTGATCTTTGCGTGGCCACCCAGTATATGGGTTGGATCAGGCCGAGTGCTGGTCACTCGGGTCTGACCTTTAGAATTTGAGAAGCATATTCAGAATAAGTCTACGCTAATCGGTGCTCAATTCGGTTTGTGGTTCCAGGTTGTGCTGTACTTGGCTCTACTGACCGGGCAAAAGAGAGATATGAAGCTTAATAGCATGGGAATAGATGAATGTGGATCTATGAAATAATATAGTATTGAATGGACATATGTCTAATGATATACTCCAGATATATGTATCACACTCTATGAAATATGCAGAGGAATACACCTTGTTGAATAACTTATGTGCTAAGCAAACCTCAATGATTCATCTACGAAACACATCCTACTTGGATTTCCATCACAATATCAGAGTAACTCTACACGTTTGATGAATTCCCAGAGAATTAATTCCACCACACTCCATAAATACTCTATGCACATGTACGATGACCATTGGCCACCTGATCCAAATCGTTACCTGGACTGATCTTCTGGACGAAAACCAACTCTGGCCTCGCTAACCTCTGCTTCTCTTTGCCAATCCCGTATCCTGGCCCCTCTTCCTCTTGTTGATCCGTTTTCGCTCTCCAAAGTTTTCCTTGTCCATCTCCATGACCGCCTCTCGTTTAGCTGTGGTTGTTGGATTCAAAGAGTCTTTGATCACCTTGTCGTCATCAATATCCTCCAACAACTCCATCTTTTTGTTGACTCTCTCCTCGATGTTCTGGATGCGCTCGATATCCTTTTCACTCACTATTGAAACGGCACTTCCTTTCCTCCCTGCACGAGCAGTTCTCCCCACCCGGTGAATGAAATCGTCAGGATCAGCAGGAATATCAAAGTTCACCACCAACTCCACCGTGGGGATATCCAACCCCCTGGAGGCCACATCGGTGGCGATTAAAATGCGGGCTGCGCCAGCCTTGTACCGATGCAAAGAGTTGACTCTTTCCGTCTGGGGCATCTCCGAGTGCAACGACGTCACTCGCAAATCAAGCTTGCGCAACATGCGTCGAAGCACCTCTGCCGTCACCGTACGATTGACAAACACCACCGCCGTCGAGTTTTCAAACTGGTCCAATTTCAAAATGGAGTTCAAGTACGCCTCCTTGACGTGCGACGGCACAAACACGTAGCTCATGGCTAACGTCGACGGGATGGCCACCTTGTCCACCGTCTCCACCTCGTGCAAAAACACCGGCAATTTGCCCTTTTGCGGCGGCTTTTCCTTCAACTGGCGCACGGCATCGGTCACGGTGGCGGTAAAGAGCAACGTCTGTCTCTTGGACCCTTCGGGAAGGATGGAGAAACATCGCAGCAAGTCGCCCGCAAAGCTGGGGCTCAACAACCGGTCGGCCTCGTCCAACACCAAGTACTTGATCTTCTTCAAACCGCACACCGTCTCGTCCCCGCTGTTCAAGATGTGGTCCGCCAACCGTCCAGGGGTAGCGACAACAAAATGAGGCCGTTTCTGCAAGTCGAGCGCCTGCTGGACAATGTCGTCGCCCCCCACAATGACTGCCACCTTGATGTTCATGTTGGCGCCCAAGGCGGCAAATTGCTCGGCTATCTGCAACGCCAACTCTCGTGTCGGGGTCAAGATGAGCCCAAAGATGCCAAAGGGGTCTGCCGACCATTGCGTCAACATGGGAGCGGCAAAGGCGATGGTCTTCCCGCTCCCGGTCTTGGCTCCCCCTATACAGTCGTGTCCCTTTAGTATGGCAGGAATGCATGCTGATTGGATGGATGTGGGCTTGTGGATCTTCATGGTCTCGAGAGACTCGGAGAGCCACGTCGCAACCCCGAGTTGCTTGAACGACATTGGTGGGTTGGTGGTGTAGTGGATGTAGTGATGGTGGTGCCGCGATGATCATCGCGATATAAAAAATTGGGCGGTCACGTGACTCGCGGTGGGTGCAAAATCCACCGTCCGTAGTGTTGGCCTGGTTGGCTACTTCTTGGAGGATATTGGCGGTGTTGGGCGTCTGGGTGCTTCTGCTGGGACACGTCGAGCAGAATTTGTGTGTTTTGGTTGCTTGGTTCTCCGGTAATTGCTTGACTGGTTCTGGTTCAGTATTACCATTCATTCAGAACAGATGTATAGCATAACTACAGTGTGTCACATGATACTGTTAGTACGACGACGGTGTTAGTTGATAATAGAATGGTTGTGACTGCATCATAGCAACCTTAAGCTTGACTTTCTTCTTTGCCATTGTTACTACGGTTTGTAGTCTGACAATCCCCAACTGAGGATCCGCACTGAGAATCCGCACACCATCTCTTTCTCGAGCAATGCTTCCCCCACCCCCAGCCCCTCTTCTCTCGTTTTCCGTTCTCAATTCCTCTCTCGATTTCCGCTCTTTTCTCAAGTCCGCTCGCCTCGCCTTTCTTACGCTTCTTTCGTTGCGTTCTCTTTCGTCGACATCGCCGTGTCCCACCTTCATCAACGAAAGATATCCAGATTTTTTCTGCCTACCTCTCACCATTATCACCACCGTACCATGATTCCCAGGATTGCCAGTAGACGGTACTTTAGCTACGGCCATCGGCTTTGCCAGCATGTTGTTCCTGACCCCAGGATCGGAGAGACTGTTCTGGAAGCTTCGAAATTGCGGCCAAAACGGACCAGTTTCGACATCTATCCTCATGAGAACCCGGCCTCCGGCCAACCGTATCACACCATTACCAACGGTTCTCTAACTGTTGGTTACCAAGAATTGCCTGTTGACGAAGACAAGCACGGTCAGGACAGCCAGGACAGAAACAACCACCAATCCTCCTACCAATTTGCCCATCAAAACAACCCCCCGCGATCCTCTCGCATCATGTCGCTCGCAGACTACTTCTCGGGCAACGCCCACCACTCCCACCACGTCTTCTACCACTCCACCATGATGCAGCAGATGCAGCGAGCGGCCAAGGTGGAAAACAAAAAGTTCATCGACTTGCGGTTGGTCAAGTTGGCTAGTGGAAGCGGCGGAAACGGGTGTGTTTCCTTCCTTCGTGATGCCCATCGCCCTATGGGGCCGGCTGACGGCGGTGACGGGGGCATGGGGGGCAACGTCTATCTTTCGGTGGTGGACAAAAACATGGGCTCGTTGCACCGCATTCAGCGAACCTATGTGGCAGGCCCGGGGTTGAGTGGCAAGGGAAGCCAGTTGGACGGCCGCAACGGCGAAGACGTGATCTTGGAGGTGCCCGTCGGCACAGTGGTGCGGTGGATCCCCGATCCCAACGATCTCAAGAGACACTTGTACGCCAAGGAAGGTGACGACCTCGACGACATCTACATGGGGCTACTGTGCGATCACTCTAACAATATCCAGTTGTACCGCAATGGCTACAGCCCAGGTGAAGGGTGGGTTTTCAAGGAAGATACCAGCGACTACTACTACTCCCGAGACTACTTCCAGGACTTGAACCGCCTGGTCAAGCACTACGACCGCGAAATCGAGTATGACGAACTCAACAGTGACCGGTTCCCGTTGTTGGGCATCGACTGTAACAAAGTCACCGACAAGCCCATGTTGTTGCTCAAGGGTGGGCGTGGGGGCATGGGAAACATGCACTTCCTCACCAAGGACATCAGAAACCCCCGGTTCTGCAAGGTGGGACGGCCAGGGGTGTCGGCCTACTTTTTGTTGGAGTTGAAGCTCATTGCTGATTTGGGGCTCGTCGGATTGCCCAATGCAGGCAAGTCGTCGCTTTTGCGGGCAATCTCGCGCGCCAGACCCCGGGTAGGCCACTGGGAGTTCACCACCTTGCAGCCCACCGTGGGGACCATTTTCACCAGTATAGACAAGGACCCTTTCACGGTGGCAGACATTCCGGGGATCATCAAGGGAGCCGCAGAAAACAAGGGCATGGGGTTGGACTTCCTCCGCCACATGGAGAGATCGGGAGGTTTGGTGTTTGTGGTGTCGTTGGAGTCACCATCGCCCGAACGCCATCTTGAGGTGTTGCTCCTGGAAGTGGGCCAACAGCGAATGGAAGGTAAAAAGGTGTTGGTGGTGGCCACCAAGGCCGATTTGAGTGCCCAGGGCACCAATTACCATGGACTCAAGGCTTGGATTGAGACCCACCATCCTGATTGGAAAATCGTGCCCGTATGTGCTCCCCGCGGGGAAAATGTTGAAAAGTGCATCAAGCTCATGAGTGAGATTGCCAATGCCAGCAAAACCCACCCCTGATTTCATATGGAGGGGAATAGCCAACGGTTCAAACTAATGAGATCGTCAACCCCAATTAGGATGCAAAACAAAATGCAACAATTGGTCCTTGTTGGGACAAAACGTCTCCCGCACCCTTCAGTGAACATTTTGCAACAATGGCCACGCGCGAGACAATGCCGTGAATTCAGGTGTTTGATATCTGAAACAAGGCCGATAAAATAATATATGCGCACACAAAAAACCCCAGATCAAGCAAAGAGGAGTAGACGGTGGCCGGCATATTGTCTGTTTGGGCTTGGTTTCATTGATAAATGCACAAGAAATTCAACATTGTTGGGTTTGTTTGTATCTTGAATCACAATATGGAACGTGTCCCCACGCACAACTAGTGGTGCAAACCAACCAAATGGAAACCGGCTCAAGTGGCTGCGGCACAACTTGGCCGAGTAGTAGACATGCAAACTGTATATAGATAAAGTACGGCGCAAACGGTGGCGGCGACAAGGTTGCATAAGTACATGCATGAATAGATGGTTGCAATTGGTTAGACGGCCAATCGGTTGCATCCACCAAAAAGGTGACAACGGGCTCTGTGTATTGGATTTTCTGTGAATAGTGCGATAGGGTTCGACAACCGCATTCGTCATGATAACAGACGAACCGGACCGGAGTGTGCAGTCAGCCGCAGACATCCATTCTGCCTCTCGCACGTTCAGAAGGCATTCGCAAAACAGCTCACCCAGACACTCACTCATCCGCCCCACAATTCAAACGCTTGCTCATCCCCTGACACCAACAATCATCGACACAGTCAAGCATCCTGAAACCATGTACCACATTGTAGTCGTCTGTGGTTCCAATGCAGCTGAAATTGCTTATTGTGGCGCTTTGCCCACCCAATGTGACTGTATCACCACGGAATTTGACGATAATGTGTCGGTTGTTTAGTCAGGGGAACAAAGAAGCTAAAAGGGGACACAAATGGACCGGTGACACACAAATGGGACACAACCGGTTGAACAAACATGCCCAGTTGGTAGCACCCAGCTATTTGTGCGCGCACGACCGGATTCCAGAATAGAGCCTAGCAGGCGATGAGGTGAACAGCTACGGGCCCATTTGGCCAGTGGATGGAGCAAGACGGCTGCTGGATTGCCATCTGTGGCGGCCGGTCACCGGTACCACTCTGATGTCATGCTGTGTTGCGGATATCTTGCTGGACAAATGCTGATGTCATCGCTGATGTCATCACCGGCAGAAATGCAATTTTTTCCGGGCCTTTATCGCATTTTCTTGTAGCCGTCGTTGCTGTTTGCTGTTGCTGGACCGATCGTGCACTTGCTGTTGCTGTTGCTCCCGATGTTGCAGTGATTGTGAAGCGTCTGGTCAGGCCCAGACTACGGCGACGCGATCGCCAATCGGTGCCATCATGTACCCCAGTGTGGTAGTACAACCTGTTGTCCCGCAGGTTTGCATTCCCAGGCTCCGTTTGTGGCCGTTCGTGCCCGCAGGGGAAATTGCCCTACCCGGATGTGTAGCGACTGCCACCCGCGACATTATGAATGATCGCAAGGGGATGGGAATCTTCAGTGGCCCATAACGGCTCATATGGCCCGACTTTTGACCCTCGTCCCCGGATATGTGACGCAACAGTGGAGATTCACAACCCTGCGGTTGAGCTTGCGTCATTGGCACGGCGAGCAACTTGACACCAAGTGAGCCGGCCGTCTTCGACAATGAAAGCAATAACCCTGCAAAGTCGGTATGGCCTCCACCGGTTCCTGCAGCGCCAACCTCGCTTGGATCCATGGGATGGGGCCCTGGACCTGGTTTGATTGCGGTGTAGTGGCGCCGTCTCTTTTGCCTGGACAGGCCGGCTTTGTGGGTACTGTCGACGGTGCCGGTGGCCCACTTTGGTGGCCAGGCGAGCGACCGTGCCGTTTCCCGATATGGAAGTGGTGCAAACATTTTGCCAAAGGCGGGCGACGCAAAACCCCCTGGCACTCGGGAAAAAATAAATTTCACTTGCATGCATAATAGCAATATTTTTTGGCGCTTATTGCGCGCACAAAGGTTAACAAACAAACCTTAATTTCACCGTCTGGGTTGCGGGCTTGGGCCTATATAAATCTCCAGCATTTTCTCACTCACAAGAGCCCCGCAGAATCTACAACACCGACACAAATAGTGGTTGGCAAGAATCATCGACTTGTTGATACTGTTGTTTCTGCTATTGTGCCTGTGCATTATACCCCTCCCGAAATACCTGTTCTACTTCATTCCTTCATTTGCCGTCAACCCACTGGAACATAGTGTTTTATATCTCCGGGCCGTTTCCCCACCGATCCTGTGAACCATGTTGAAAATGGAACGCACCACCAGCAACAAATACCAGTTTTTGTCGACATCAGCCGCCGCTCCATTCAGGGTGTCTAAGGAGTCGTTGCTTGCCTGCACCTCCACCCACGACGTGTCTCCAACCAATACTCACTTTACCGTTCCCGACGACGACTACTTTTCCCACAAGCCAAAGCTCTCCGTCAATATCAGCGCCAGCGCCAGTGAGGGCGAAGACGATGGTGCCCGCGAAGGGGTGTTGCTGCAGCACCAATATGATACCCTGGATGACGAAAGCAGCGACAATGACATTGTGTCGATCCTTTCTGGTGTCGATGGACAGGACAGCGAGTTGTCCCCCTTGACACCCTATGATTACAACCCTCCTCGCTCTGTGCTCGACAGCCCCGTGTTTAGCGACTCGGGCGACTTTAACTTGGTGCTCAAAAAGAAGCACAGCCGCTCTCGGGGCTACGACTATGGCGCATACCGGTTCTTGACTGTGGATGACAATTTGATAAATTTAAAGATATTGAAGCGCATATTGACCCGCATCTTTCCTAATTCCGAGACGATAGAGTTGCAGGACTCTACCTTGGTGAAAGATTTGCCCGATTTACACACATATGATTGTGTGTTTTTGGACATTGAGATGCCAGGGGTGTCGGGGGTGGAGTTGGGAGAACACATACGAAACCAGCCCGATTTGGACAAAATTGCATTGTTTGCCGTCACCACCAGAAATCTCCCGCTGGACTTGGAATTGTTTGCATCCGTGGGTATCGATCACACGTTTAATAAACCTTTGAACTTTACCTACGACTTTATGTGGTCTACAATCGACAAGGTGATCAAACAACGATCGAGTTAAGGGTTTTGTCATTGTTGCTTTTTATGATATTTTATTATTTAATGTGTTTATAGATTTGTTGGTTGAGGAGTGTCGGGGTAGTTTGCATTTATTCTGGGATAGGTCGATTAATAGAATATGACTTTTTGCATTATGCACCTGCTGTAGCATTTGCAGCGTCTTCGGGTCCACTATATCACAATTGGCGGCGGCTTATGCCGGTTGTCTTGGTACCGTGGGGGTAGAATTCCACGGAAGCATCATCAGCAGCTTGGGGCAAAAAACAAATATTTTTTGTCCCGGATACGATGAGACTGGCCCTTATAATCACCCAAAATTTTTTGGCAAACCCGCCTTAATAATTATTCATGGAACATTCTTGTGTGTAAAGCTGTGTTATCCGGATGGACACACACCTCTCTAATACATATTGCTGCAAATTGAAAAAACTTTGTTTCAAAAATGTCGCCACATACCTATCTGTAGTTTCACTAGTGTTCTCTGGGTGCATTCTCTGCCCACATTCAATATACAACTGTAGGTGGCCATCTTTCACAATCTTCGAGGATTGGGATACCAACACTTGCAAGATGTCATGTTTGAATGAAACGCTGGTAGCAAAGGCAGGTTCAAAGTTTGCACCATTCAGGATTGTGAAACGAGTCAACAAATACCGATTTCATGTGTCGCAAGATGATTCATGATTATTGTGAGGCGGACAACACCTCGAAACCTCATTATTGATTTCTTGTTAATTGTTGGTGGCTCGTGGGAAGTGTTCCAAGCAGGAATCACCCTGAGGCAAAGTCCCTGAAATTTCTGGCTTTAAACGCCCAAGCATGAAATCGGGTCATTTTGATATCGCCAAATTCTTTTCATTCTATCTATCTACATATATTTGGTACAGGTTAAGGCCATTGGTTACTTGGCACGTGAGCATCCAGTTGGCTGGCCTCAAACAATTTGGCCAAAAGCGGGAGGTCCAAACTTCAAGTGGCACGGCCTAGACTGCATAGGTCAACGCTGTGTAGATTTTCGTCAAAACTTGAACATGAAAGTTCCATTAGTTCTTTTCTAGTACAAGCGAGACGTACGCTGAATAGCTGACGTTCTGGTCTTCGCGAGTATGGTTCCCCACCGGTGTCGCACCAACCTTAACTCTGACGACATTTTCTCCAAAGAATGTGCCCTCGCACTTTTCGATTTAGAGAGGTGCGTTCCAGAAACTACTCGTTTTCGGTCTAGTTCCAAACCCCATTGTTCCTTAATCTTTGTCTTTTTATGTACCTGCTCGTAGCATCGGGACATAGTTGCTTCCGCATTGCCCGAACTTTCCTCCACACCGTGTGGTATCTCACGGAACCCTTTTTGGTCATTAACTCCGTTGCCGTCGGCCCAAACAAGCTTGCTCTTACGGTAATATCCGGCACTAAAAACGACCATGCCTTCCCCAGTATTCTTGTGTAGGCAAAGCAAATGTGCAAGTAAAATTGAGATGAGAGTTCATGCATGCAATTGGGATGACACCTCAGGGCGCACTCGGCTACCCAGGAGTGATCTTTAATTCGAGCGTCACATTATTGTACAAGACGATGGATCAGCGGTGATAACTAACAACTGTTTCCTGTTTTGTCCACCAGATCAATAAATCAATCCTCGCAACTTTCCTATTTGAGCAATGGGAGTACCACAGCAAGACTGGCAAACACTCACAACCATGACGGATAGGGTAAATGTCATACAGAAATATGGTGAAAAAAATCGGCTACATTAATCTTGTAGATGATTTGCATGGTTAAGAGCCAGAAGTGGCGCCGCCTGTGCAAGTAGTCGCTGGTGCTTGCAAGACTCCACCATCAGCTAGGCACTATCTGCTTTTTTTATAGCTGGTGCAAGGGTCTCGCATATATGTTGTTATGGCAATCATCGTTAAGAGTTGCCTCTTTGGCGATAATTACAATTTTTAGCGAAAGTTGCATCAAAAGAAGCACACAATTATGTGGATAGTGCTCGTATGCAATATTTGCCATGTCTACCGGAACAATGCTAGCGCAGAATGTTCTTCATTACAGTTGGTACCGAAGACTTAGCTCGCCGCCTTAGGATGGAGATATCTGTGAGCGAAATATCGGTTATGAGTTAGTTTCGCAATTATCGCACGTCTTGATGACCACCCAATTTTTTGTTCCCAGCACCTTGATGATCCTCGGGCCAATATGGGACTACCATTAGCGCAATATTGCGCTTTATCGCTAAGGATGTGGTCCCCATAGTGGTATTCACGATACTGGGGCCAAGAAATGACTTCATGTTGCGACCGGATTCTGGCTGCGTAAGGCCAACACCTGATGTTCACTGCATGGGTACAATCCTCGTAACTTTACGAATACCTCGGTTGTTCTTCAATATGTCCTAAGCGAGGCCCACAATAGATGTCTTTAGACCCGTGTCTTCTCTTTCTTCTCGAGTTGGATGTTCCTGATGGTGTGGGTTTGTTTTTGTGGTCCTGTAGCAATTCTACATTTGATAAACATTGCGGTTCCATTGCTAAATCCACAGGAAAATAAGCAATTGTACTCCCGATGCCCTAAGTTTAGCAAAGGTGAAAATTAGATTAAACTGAAAACAAAGGGGTCTGATCGTTTTGGATATTGTTTCGAATTTCAAGTATACCAATTGGGCTCCAGATCCGGTGTGCTGCAGGTTTCTAGAACAAGATCTTAGTTTCTCGGGGTTGTCAGTTTTCCGGAAATGGTCACTTTGAAACTGGAATTTCTTTTTGACAGCCGCTTGCTGTTACCGCGGAGTGCTTTCCGGCTGCTTCTACATTCGCCAGATCTTGTAATAGAATCGTAGTCCGTGTATTGAAAGTCGAACTAACTTAGCTTAATTCTCATAATAATCCAAAGATCTTATCTGAACAAAATAAGCTCGCGTGGCGCAGTGGTAGCGCAGCAGATTGCAAATCTGTTGGTCCTTAGTTCGATCCTGAGCACGAGCTTATTTTTTTTTCAAGTAATTCTTATTTAACACATTCTTTTTAGCTTGTACATGACAGTGAGCTTTCTACAATATTGTTACATTTCTTAGTTGGTCTATTCTGGACTGTTCAGTCTTTTTCTAACTCCTACAAGAAGTCCGCACAACAATTTAATTCTTATTTCGCAAAATTGTCAGAAATCTTGTTAAGTACATAGATACAACCAAAACTGCATTGAATTCAAAATTATCTCCATAATATCTATGACAAACGCCAAAAAATAGAGTTAAATGTCCACCGTCGAGACACCCAGTAATTAACATGTGCCAGAACATCAATCCTGTTTAGGAATTGTAATTAAGTGCAGAATTTGCGACCACCGTGCGGCTCATCGCCAAACCCAGAATTTTCCACCACAAGGCAGAAGTGTATGAAACCAGGCACCTCTGATTACCATTGCACCTATATAAATAGGATCAAATACCGTGATACGGGTTGCAAGAGTGGGCTGAATTCAAGTCGTTGCATTTTTAGAGCTTAAAATAGTCATTTCATTTCCTGGTTTGCTTTTTGACGTGATTATTAATTGAAAAGTAGTGGTAACGATGGCAACTATAGTGGTTCTGCGAGGACCAAATGGTACGAAGATACGAAAAGACTTTGACAGAGACAAATTGGTATCATTTTTGACCACATTGGTATATGGATTGGACAACCTGCGTTTAGATATACAGTGGATAGCTGATGGTGTGGTGCAAGCTTTGCCAGAAACAGTGACGATCAACGAATTGTATGAATTGATAAGTGAGGTGATAGCAAACAAGGTCATATATCATGCGGATTACTCGATTTTGGCGGGAAGAGTACAGGCAAAGAAGATACAGCGCATTGTACCCTATTCCTTCAGCGACAATATTGCACGATTGAGGAATTACATACCGTCTAAAGCAAAGTCCCTGACATATCGATGCATTAATTCAAAATTCTACGAAGTTGTCAAGAAGAACACTCAGTATTTTGACAGTTTGATTGAAAAGTCGCGAGATTACGAATTGACATACTTTGGGATCAAGACGTTGGAGAATTCTTACTTGTTGAGAATGGACGGCAAAATTGCAGAAACCCCACAATATTTATTTTTGAGAGTGGCAATAGGAATTCACAATGACGATCTCCCTCGTGTAGCAGAAACGTACGATTTGATGTCTCAAAAGTACTTTATTCATGCATCTCCAACCTTGTATAATGCTGGAAGTGATTTTGCATACTTGTCGTCATGCTTTTTGGTAGCGATGAAAGACGACTCCATAGATGGAATCTTCAAAACTTTGCATGAAGCGGCATTAATTTCAAAAGCTTCGGGGGGTATAGGTATACACGTGCATAACATCCGTGCCTGCGGGTCCCAAATTGCAGGAACCAATGGAACCTCAAATGGGTTGGTGCCAATGTTAAGAGTGTTTAATAATACCTCTAGATATGTGGATCAGGGAGGAAATAAGCGACCAGGAGCATTTGCCATCTACATTGAGCCATGGCATGCTGATATATTTGATGTTTTGGACATGAGAAAGAATCATGGGAATGAAGAAGCCAGAACAAGGGACTTGTTTTACGGTTTGTGGATTCCAGATTTATTCATGAAGCGAGTAAAGGAAGACAAAGATTGGTCATTATTTTCACCAAATGAGGCACCAGGACTTAGTGATTGCTATGGGGATGAATTTGTTGAATTATATGAAAAGTACGAAAAGGAAGGATTGGCAATGCAGACAGTGAAGGCTCAGAAAATATGGCTCGCGATACTTGAATCACAAACTGAAACTGGTGGCCCCTATATGCTTTACAAAGATGCCTGCAATGCAAAATCGAACCAGAAAAACTTGGGGGTTATCAAGTCCTCCAACTTGTGTTGCGAAATTGTCGAGTATTCATCGCCTGAAGAGACTGCAGTTTGCAACCTTGGGTCATTAGCATTGCCGACCTACTTGAAGTCTTTTAGCGTTAATGGAAGTGAAGGAACTGAGTTTGATTTTGAAAAATTGCATTCTGTGACCAAAGTTCTCACTAGGAACCTTAACAAAGTTATTGATACCACAAAATACCCAGTTGCAACTTCGGAAACCTCCAACAAAAAACATCGTCCAATTGCATTGGGTGTGCAAGGATTGGCTGATTTGTTCCTAGAACTCCGGTTACCGTTTGACTCTGATGAGGCCAGGATTCTCAACATACAAATTTTTGAAACCATTTACCATGCGGCATTAGAGGCATCGGTTGAATTGTCGATTGTTGAAGGGCCGTACTCTTCGTTTGAAGGTTCCCCTGCTTCCCAGGGAATTCTACAATTTGATCTCTGGAATCACAAACCTTCGCTGTTGTATTGTGATTGGGATTCATTGAAGCAGAAAGTGAAGTCGTTTGGCTTGCGGAATTCGTTATTGGTGGCGCCAATGCCTACTGCCTCTACATCGCAGATTTTGGGATTCAATGAGTGTTTTGAACCATTCACGTCCAATATCTACAACAGGAGAGTTTTATCGGGGGAATATCAAGTGGTGAACAAGTATTTGTTGAAGGATTTGATTGATCTAGGTTTATGGAACTCGGCTATGAGAAACCGAATTATCATGGAAAATGGTTCTATTCAGAACATTTCAAGCATTCCGGACGATTTAAAGAAATTATACAAGACGGTGTGGGAGATGAGCCAAAAGGTCATCATTGATATGGCTGCCGATCGGGCCAAGTTCATTGATCAATCGCAAAGTATGAATATTCACCTACAGAATCCCACATTTGGAAAGCTAACCAGTTGTCATTTCTACGCCTGGGAAAAGGGACTAAAGACAGGAATGTACTATTTGAGAACACAAGCAGCTTCTCGAGCCATTCAGTTCACAGTAGATCAAGAGGAGACGAAGAAGGTTGACACCGATGCTACCGTCAACACTAGAAACCTAAAAAGGAAAAAGTACATTGCCATTGACCATGTGGAGTTCAAGAACCGTGGAAGCTCATTTGATACTCCTGAAAACAAACGAATTAAGCTGGATGTATATTCTACTCCCGAATCTCAATCTCCCATCGACCAGCTTTCTAAGCTGTATGATATCTTTGACTCGACACCGGTAGCATGCGACATTGAAGACCGAGAGCATTGTCAGTCATGTTCGGGGTAATGATAAGTTTTATAACCTTGTATATAAGTGGTCCATGGGGTTGTTGGGCACTGTTATTAATGATGTATTATTAGCCATGTATATAGCTAGTGATTTATAGAAATTGGATACCATATTGTGAATTGTAAATTATCATGAATAGTATTAGACCATTGATCTAGCCATTGGTCTTCTATATTGATGCGTTCTAATTTCAAATCAAGATTCTATTCTGTATTATAATGGGTAAAAGAGAAAAACGTCGTCCGAAAACACGTTTAATTGTTTTGAGTATCCATATTCTTGAGAGATATGTTATAGTGGAGTGAAAACTGATGAGAATTATTGCAGCCAAACTGACCACGATTAATTTATTAATGAGTACTCTTTTTTGGATTTGAACCATATGATAATTTGCACAGACAAGAAGTCTAATGCGCAAACCAATTGCAACCAAATTAGAAACCTTCAAATTTGCTTGGGATTACCCGTTTCTGATCATACTATTATGGATGACTTGATCCCAAGTAGTGCCACTTGGGAATGCACGTCACTATTATCGGTTTCTCGGCAACCTCCTGTTCGCAAAATCAACTATCTGAGGCATGCCCTCCTTGGTAACAAAGAATTTGCGCTTTACCTTATCAGACCAGAGAAGCACGTCCAACTCGGTAGCATAATTGGATAAGACGTCGAATTCTTGCTGGTTGGCAAAGTCTTTGAAGAGATACCCCTCAAACGTCTGGATTCTGTCCAACTCCAACTGCCAAAGCTTGATCTGGTCTACCACATTCGGGGGCAATATTTCGAGGCGATGCTGGGCCACGGAACCGTCAGTGCGGGTCTGACTCTGCGGAGCACCTCCCGCAGTGTTGATATTGTGGCTGGTGTCAAACTCGATCTTCTTGTCGAGCTTTTCCTTCGCCAACATGCGCATCTGTGGATGGGCATGGGTCTCGAGGAACTTGACAATCTGGTCGGCGGTGATGCCGTTGTATAATGCGTTACGGATGGATTCACGGGTGATTTGTCCACAAACCATGTTGGCGAACCGAGTGCGGAGGTGGACAAAGAGGTTGAGCACGGCGATTTCCAACGGTGAGTTGGTGTAGGCATACAACTTGAAATTTGTCTCAATGATGACGGAGCCTTGGATGTTGCTCGGGGCGCCGTTGGGAGCGGAGTCGGGGCTGGCGTCGTCGAGGGCCTGGTCCACGGCCATGGCGGGGGTCTTGAGGGCGGCGGAGTCGGAGGTCAAGGTGGTGGCGAGACGAGTGGGGTAGAACCGTCCCGAGGTGTGGGAGCGCTGGTACACGAGGCCGTAGTCTCGCAAGTCTGCCAACATCGTCACCTGGGTGTCGCTCAACGACGACACGTTGTAACACTTGCCGAGCTCCAACGATCCGAGGACAAAGATAAAGTTCAACACATCCACAGGATCCATGTTGAGCTCCTGAGTCATGTTCAAGTACTGCAACAACAACGTCCATATCTGGGCATTGACATCCTGGAGCAAGAACTGGAACCCCAGGTTGGTGATGGACATGGCGCGCGGGCCCAGCCCCTCCATGAGCCCCCCCAACCGGAGCAAAGAGAGCACCGACTTGGAAGGGATGGCGGTGGCCTCAGTCCCCACCATGAAATGCAAGATTGACTCCCACTTTTGGCCCGCAAACCCGTCGAGAAACGCCACGTCCACGGGATGGGCGTCATCGGTGGTGCAGATGCTCCCAAAGGCATTGGCGGGCTGGGATCCCGTGAGACAGTCGCGGAAGTGGCTGCGGAAGGTGGCGTGCAAGCGCACGTGGGTGGCCAGCACCTCCTCCACTAAGTGGAGACGGCGGAGGCGCCGCAAGGCCTCGGCTTCCCACCGTCGTGCTTGGGGTTTGACCCACCGTCGGAGGTCGCGCAAGGGGAGGGGCTGTTCGTTGAACACCATCGACATCACGTAGAACTTGGCGAGGGGCGGAAGCAACCGGTAGATCGAGAGACATGTGGCGGGTGCGGCGTAGAGCTTGGTCTGGACATTCTGGGGAAGGACCTCGAGATACTCGTTGACCGTGGACCGGAATAAGTTGGACGACGACATCGGAAAGGGGACCCAAAAGACGGCCGCGATGCAGGGGGGACGGGTAGGGAGCGGAACGGAACGAGATCGGGCCGGTTTTGGCGGTGTGGGGCCCAGAACGATGTCAGACGGCACAGGACGGTGGGAAGACAGTGGTGGATCCAGTGCGTGCGGGTGCGAAAAGTTGGAGTTGGCGATGGCTGGGCAATGTACTGCGGTGAGGATGTAAAAGTCGAGCACTGGAGGTGGACGAGTCAATGAGGCGGAGAGAACGGAAAAAGACGGGATGGGCGAGTTTTGGGGGAGAGCTGGGCAAGTTGGGGAAATTGGGCAATAGGGACGGAACGGGTCTGAGGACGTTTCCGTTGGAGTCATTCTGCTTTCTGCTGGCAGACGGTTGCGAAAACCGGAGTTGGCTACGCGGTTTCCTATTTGGGACAATACGGGACCAAAGGGTAGCGCAAGCCATCACCGTTGTAGTTGGTGTATTAGAATCACTAATGGCTTTTGAATGTTAGTTGTATGTAGAAAACTGATGGGATAATGATATATGTGAAGATATATAAAGGGAATTTAGGTTGAGAGAGAGAGATTTTCTTGTGTCTTTCCGACTTGCCTGCTATTATCCAATACCTTAGCCATATCCAACATAGCATGCCAGAATTGTGATTTGTAAGCAATTCAAAAGATGCTAAATCCCCTGAAAACTATCTAGTGGTCTTAGCAGAACCTGCCCTCGACATCGGTAAAGACGACTTCATTAATCGCAGCAGTTTCCAGTATGGCATGTCGACGGAAAGCAAAACAAGGTGGACAAAGAATATGTGGAACAACATGGAACAACACGGAACGATACAGAACAACGCAATACGACACTGAACGACACATCCGCACGGACAGGACGGGACAATCCTCTGACGGCTGCGAAAACCGGAGTAGGCGATGGCGGTTTCCTGTTTGGGCCAACGTGCTGCGGCACGGATGCTCTGAAAAAATCCTATATCCTCTTCCCTCGCCGTGATCCCGCACGCTCCACCACCAGGCTGATCCCGCACCTACCCCCAATTTGCCCCCGCTTGGCCCCTTCACACCTCCCTTGCCCCCACCTGGACCACCCCGCATCCCGTTTGCCCCTTTTGGCGCCATTTTCCTCGCCCTACCCCACATTTTCCTCGAGGTCATCGCATCGCAGTACCCCCCCATCCACCATGCCTTCCAAGCGCAAGGCGCACCATTTGGATGCCGAGTCGGACAAGGCGTTTGCCGCGTTGTTGCGGCCCGAGTACAAGGGCAAGAAGCTCACCGACGAGATCGCCACCGCTGCCGACAAGTGGAACTTGCTTCCGGCGTTCTTGAAGGTCAAGGGGCTCGTCAAGCAGCACTTGGACTCGTTCAACTACTTTGTCGACGTCGACTTGAAGAAGATTATCGCCGCCAACGAATTGGTGTTGTCGGATGTCGACCCCGAGTTCTACTTGAAGTACTTGGACATCCGTGTGGGCCACAAGTCGTCGTCGCCCCCGGGCACCAAGGAGGTGATTTTGCCCCCGCACGAGTGCCGGTTGCGGGACTTGACGTACTCAGCCCCCATCTATGTCGACGTGGAGTACACACGGGGCCGCAAGATCATCATGCACAAGGACTTGGAGATTGGCCGCATGCCCATTATGCTTCGCTCCAACAAGTGCATCTTGGACGGTATCAACGACAACCTCATGGCCCGCTTTGACGAGTGTCCCTTGGACCCCGGAGGGTATTTTGTCGTCAATGGTACCGAGAAGGTGATCTTGGTGCAGGAGCAGTTGTCCAAGAACAGAATCATTGTCGAGGCCGACGAGAAGAAGGGGATCTTCCAGGCCTCCGTCACCTCCTCCACCCACGAGCGTAAGTCTAAGACCTATGTCATCACCAAGAACGACAAGATCTACCTCAAGCACAATTCCATCAGCGAGGATGTGCCCATTGTCATCGTATTGAAGGCGGCGGGTATCACTTCCGATCTCGAGATCTTGCAGTTAGTATGTGGTTCCGACCCCGCCTATCAGGACCTCTTTGTCGTCAACTTTGAAGAGGCGGCAAAATTGGAGGTGTTCACCCAGCACCAAGCCTTGAACTACGTGGGTAAGAGGGTCAAGACCATCCGGCGTGCCGGGGCCCCCAAGCTCTCCCAGTTGCAGGAGGGTATCGAGGCCATCGCCACCACCATCATCGCCCACTTGACTGTGTCCGACTTGCAGTTCAAGGAAAAGGCTATATACATCGCCACCATGGCCCGTAGAGTGGTGATGGCCATGCACAACCCTAAAATGGTTGACGACAGAGACTATGTCGGAAACAAGCGGTTGGAGTTGGCGGGCCAGTTGATGTCGTTGCTCTTTGAGGACTTGTTCAAGAAGTTCAATTCCGATTTCAAGGCCAACATTGACAAGATTTTGAAGAAGCCTAGCAGAACCTTTGAATTTGACGCCCTCTTGTCCATCAATATTCACTCCAACAACATCACTATGGGGTTGAACCGGGCAATTTCCACAGGTAACTGGTCCCTTAAGCGTTTCAAGATGGAAAGAGCCGGTGTTACCCACGTGTTATCGAGACTTTCTTACATTTCCGCCTTGGGGATGATGACCCGTATCTCGTCCCAATTCGAAAAGTCCAGAAAGGTGTCGGGACCCAGAGCATTGCAACCTTCCCAATTTGGAATGTTGTGTACCTCAGATACCCCTGAAGGTGAAGCCTGTGGTTTGGTCAAGAACTTGGCCTTGATGACCCACATCACTACCGATGACGAAGAAGCTCCCATTAGAAAGCTTTGCTACGTTTTGGGTTGTGAACCCATATTGGGCGTCGACTCGGCAACATTGTATAGCACCGGCAACTTTGGTATCTATTTGAATGGTACTTTGGTGGGAACCACCCGTTTTCCTTCCAAGTTTGTTGCCGACTTCCGTCGTCTCAGAAGAAGCGGGAGAGTGTCTGAATTTGTGTCCATTTATACCAACTCCCATCACCAAGTGGTCCATATTGCAACTGATGGGGGAAGAATCTGTCGTCCATTGATCATTGTTGAAAACGGCAAACCAAAAGTCACTGCTGACCATTTGATGAAGTTACTGCGGGGAGAATGGGCATTCGATGACTTTTTGCACCATGGACTTGTGGAGTATCTTGATGTCAATGAAGAAAACGACTCTCTCATTGCTTTGTACGAAGAAAACATCACCGAGAACCCCTCTGTCAACGTAACCCACTTGGAGATTGAACCATTCACGGTTTTAGGAGCAGTTGCTGGGTTGATTCCTTACCCTCACCACAACCAATCGCCAAGAAATACCTATCAGTGTGCGATGGGTAAGCAAGCTATTGGAGCCATTGCCTATAATCAATTCAGAAGAATCGATACCTTGTTGTACTTTATGGTTTACCCTCAGCAGCCCATGGTCAAGACAAAGACTATCGAGTTGATTGACTACGATAAGTTGCCAGCAGGACAAAATGCCACTGTGGCCGTGATGTCGTATTCCGGATATGATATTGAAGATGCCTTGGTGTTGAACAAGGCCTCTATTGATCGTGGATTTGGTCGCTGTCAAGTCGTTCGTAAGAATACCATTCAATTGAGACGGTACCCCAACCACACCAAGGACATTTTGTCTGGTATGAGAGTCGATGAGGACAGCAATGCCATTTTCCCTCATCAAGCTCTTGGTCCCGATGGTTTGGGTGAAGTAGGAGCCAGAATTGAGAATGGCCAAGTTTATGCCAACAAATGTGTACCTACAAATGCTGGAGAATCAGCGTTGGGACATCCAGACCAAGCTCCTAGTGTGGAGAGTCACAGGGAGACACCGGCATATTACAAAGGTCCAGAACCTTCATATGTGGACCAGGTGATGATGTCGGTGAGTGACAACGACCAGGCGTTGATTAAGGTGCTTTTGCGTCAAACGAGAAGACCTGAGTTGGGAGATAAGTTCTCGTCCCGGCACGGACAAAAGGGTGTCTGTGGTATTATTGTCCAACAAGAAGACTTGCCATTTAATGACGATGGGATTTCACCAGATATCATCATGAACCCCCACGGTTTTCCCTCTCGTATGACAGTAGGAAAGATGATTGAATTAATTTCAGGTAAAGCTGGAGTGTTGAATGGGACGTTGGAGTACGGCACCTGTTTTGGTGGATCCAAGTTGGAAGACATGTCCAAGATTCTAGTGGAGAAGGGTTTCTCGTATTCAGGGAAGGATATGCTTTACTCAGGGATCACCGGAGAGTGTCTTCAGGCTTACATCTTCTTTGGCCCCATTTACTATCAAAAGTTGAAGCACATGGTGTTGGACAAAATGCATGCCAGAGCCAGGGGACCCCGGGCGGTGCTTACCAGACAGCCTACCGAAGGTAGATCGAGAGATGGTGGGCTTCGTTTGGGAGAAATGGAGAGAGACTGTGTTATTGCCTACGGGGCTTCGCAGTTGTTGCTCGAAAGATTGATGATCTCCTCCGATGCATTTGAGGTGGATATTTGCAACAAGTGCGGGCTCATGGGGTACAACTCGTGGTGCACCACCTGCAAGAGCTCCGAGAATATCATCAAGATGACCATTCCTTACGCCGCCAAGTTGCTCTTCCAGGAGTTGTTGTCGATGAACATTGCCCCCCGGTTGAGGTTGGGTGATGTGTTTTAGCATATTACTGTACTATAGTTTATAGAAAAGGGTAGTGGAATCTACGGAACACCCATGAGGTGTGTTTATTAAGAGGGGCACTTGTAGTAGTTTGCCGTCACCGAAAGGGTTGTTCTAGCGACACTCTCGCTAGACTTTTACTCGCACAAAATCTTGGTACCATCTTGTACCGCTCTCGCAAAGATCGCACGAGAAAAATACACGAGCCTCCTTGGCTCCAGAAATTTTCCCCATTTCTCGCGAGAGTTCGCACCGCCACTCGCGTGAGATTCTCCCTAGGTCGCACCAATTCGCCTAGAATCTCGCTACTGAATGCTCTTATTTTACAACTGCGTGCTACCTCCCGAGTGTCTCGCCCTGAAATCAGTTCATATAATCTTGACCACGTACTTCTAGTACACATATCAACTTGTAGCTATACTTGCCAGTAATAGCAAATGCGCTATTACCGTCCTCTTTCACCTCCCTTGGCTTCACGTGATTCATGCTCCGTTTTCTTGTCCCCACCACTTTGTGCCCAGTGACGTTTTTGGAATATGGCACGCATTTGATGACAGCCATGAACCAAACATGTGATCTTGGCCCACACGTCCTCCTTTGCTACTCGAGTTGTACATCCACCCATTGTCTTCACCACAGTCGTGTCCACAATGAGTCCATCATTGCTGGCGTCGTCACCGTCAACCCGGTCCGTGTTCCAGCCGCGGATCATGCTTTTGTGCACCCTCATCTTGATCTTGTTTGCCTGGATCAACCACAAGAACAACTCCCAGTTGGACTTGGAAGACACCTTGTTTTTGGCAAGGAATTCGTTCAGAGAGTTTCGCCAGGCCCATTTCGGCAACGAAAGCTTGCTCTTTGGCGGCTATGGCCATTCCCATAGTCATCTCATCAATGACTCCGCAATCCTCGACTCCGAAATCGACTATCCCTTGAACAATGTGGTCAATTCGTTCTTTCCCGTCGATTCCCTCATTCGTTTCAACACCACTTTGCGTGGAGACGGGGGCAATTGCACCACCCACGAGATCATAGGCCGGTACGCCTCGTTTTCTCCCATCCTCAGCTACAAAATGACCAGTGGATACGGCATTCTTGCTCACAATGCGTGCACCAAGCTCGATCTAAGCCACAAAGAGTCCAAGCGGTACCGTAACAAAGTGTTGATTGTTCTTCGTGGCGAATGCACGTTTGTGGAAAAGGTGTCCAACTTGCTTGAGTCGGACTTGCATCCATCTTCTATTATCATCGCCAACGACGAACCATACAGGGGTCTCATCACCATGTTTTCCAATAATTTCAACCAGGATGGACTGTTGCGGACCCCAATCATGTTTATCACAAATGAAGACTACCACACGTTGAAAGACCTAGAATCACAAAGGCTCTTGTTGGAGTTATCGACTGCATACATGGGCAGCTGGTTCAGTATCCTCTTGTCAATGGTGTTGTCGCCCCCATTGTTGATTGCATTATTCTATTCCATCATCACCTGCGGACAAAGAATTCGCAGAAGACAGATCAATATCAAAAATGCCAATATGGTCAAAAAACTCCCGATCTATGTTTACAACATAGACCATTTGATCATGGGCAAGTACTTTGGCAAGTACTTGAAGACAACTGCGCAAACAAGCATGGTACCCAAAGACAGTGGCATCATCGACTTGTTGGAGTCCCCCAAGTTGTCCCCAAATGTATCGTCGGCATCAATCAACCGAGTGGTTGTCAATGGGATTGATGTGAGGAATTCCAAGGATGTTTTGCATACTATTACTGCCCCGGATGACTTCTTTCCTGCCTACAAGTGCTCGATATGTTTGGAAAAGTACGTTCCATTGCGATCGAGGGTATTGGTGCTCGAGTGTAAGCATTTCTTTCATGAAAAGTGTTTGTCTAATTGGTTGATAAATTTCCGACGGAGCTGCCCATTGTGCAATGCCACTTTGAATGGCCGTGATCAGGGTTACTTGCTTGCTGGTCAAGATCTCAATGACTACGGCTCGAGGGACTTGGAAGAGACCTCAGCATTTGACCCCTCATTGTCTCGGTTGGAAAGCCTAGATGATGATGATGACCACCTGCTATACCCCCAACCTTCGTCGTCACGAATGGAGACACAGCAGTTTCATCTCGAAGGTAATGATTACAACGTCGATTTGACCGGCGAGTTAGCACTGTCGGTGTCGATTTCGCCATCGACAGAGTCGAGCCAGAATCAACTTGACAACAAAAGTTTGTCGTTGATGAGCAACAGTGTTTCAGTGGAAGCTGATGTTCATATTTCGCAGACAACAAGTGATACGCGAGTAATATTACCGTCAAAAAACGAGCATGGATCTGTTCCATCAGGAGAAAATCGCCCATACTTGATTTCTAAGCCCCTGCAGATATTGAGCAGGCTCAATGGTAACGGGGCTGCAAAGGATCCTACTGAGTTGAGCATGAGTATTGACTCTGGAGAGTTTCTCAATGTTAGTGCGTTTGAGCAAAGGAGTAGTGCCGACGGTTCTCCTGGCCCGGAAACGGGAAGTGCAAAAGGAGATAGCAAAAAAGAGCAAGAATAGGCGCAGGATAAGAGCAATGGATATGAGAAAGCTACTATTTGACAGAGGGTATACTGGTTTGTATCTGAGAGTATAAATTGTACAGGTTCTTAATTTTTGGTGCCAATGCAAGGTATATGGGAAAACGCTAATGGAAAAACTCTTATGGAATAGTTTTTGATGGGATAGTGTTAATTAGGATAGTGTTAACTGGAATAGTGTTAATGGAATAGTGATAAATGGGAAAGTTTCAATGGGATAGTGCAAAATGGAGAGATGTTGTTTTCTTCAGGAAAGTACTGGTCTATGCAAAAACACGTAGTGCAACACATTATGCTAACTAAAACAGAATGAAGATGTATTACATGATTTATTCTACAAGGCCTGCAACAGTTACTTTTGGTGATCAAGAATACCGTTGGAACCATGTGCCAAAGTGTAATGCAACAACTGGTGATCTTCCATTTGTTTCACCATAATTCTCTATCTCGTTGACCGAGTTTCACCTACTAGCAGTCGACTCTAACGGAAACACGACGAACACATGATTTCTAGAGGATCTAGCAATCTGGTTGTTAAGCGTCATTCTTCGTGGCACTACCAGTTGTGTTCCCTACCTATTTGCATGAGTTCTACATGAGACTTGGGCAGTCAAAAAGCACTGTTGTCCACGAAACCCCACATGACCAGCGGAGCCACCGTTCACGTGATAAGAGCGCCGACACAACTGTCATCTGTCTTGTGGTAGTGGCCCTGGTCCCTCTTGTACCTACCCCGGGTTATTTTGCACTCACCCGGCGAATGTAGGGGCTCTGCGCCCGTCACGTGACGCTCCACTGCGTCCCGGCACCGGACCCATAACCACGCAGGAAACCTGCAAACGGCGCTGTTTTACTTGTTGGCCTCCACTCCGAGAGGTGCATACACCCGTGAATAGTGCTGCGCCCGACCCACCCTTGTCGGATTAATCACCCGACGGATCCCCCACCGGAGTTATTCCGCACCCCACTGTCGTGCCCCGCGCTGTTGCCCCACCTAGCCCGATCATGTCCACCTCCCACATCAAGACGGAGGAATCGGAGTCGTCGATGGCCGCCGGTCCCTTTGATTCTCCCGGGGCCTCGCCGTCGCCCCCCAGCACAGACCCCGCCACAGACCCCTCACTTACTTCCGATGCAGACCCCGGAGCCCCCGGGTCCGGCCCCGGCCCTCGAAAACCGGGCAAACGTAGAAAGAAGAAGGTGGAGATTGCCTGTGTGTACTGCCGGCGCTCGCATATGATCTGCGACGAGTCCCGCCCGTGTCAGCGGTGCATCAAGCGGGGTATCGGCCACTTGTGCTATGACGAGCCCTCCAACTCCCGCCAGCGCAAGAAGGCGGCAGCTCTCCGCAAGACTCAGAGCGAGGGAGGAGCGTCGCTCGCCGGTCTGGGGTTGGATTTGGGCATCACCAGCATCGCCTCGGGCGAGGTGTCACCGACACTGACCCTGGTGCCGGTGCAGGCCCCGATCCAGGCCCCGATCCAGGCCCCGGTCCAGACCCAGGCCCAGCCCCAGGCCCAGGCCCAGGCTCCAATCCAGGCCTACCAGACCCAACCTCCATCTCAGCCCCAACTCCAGCCCCAACAGAACCTATCCCAACAGAGTCGGGACCGTACCATGCCCCAATACTCCCCGCCCCTCCAAAAACAGCCACCTGCGTCCGCGCCCGCACCGCCACTGCTACCCCTGCAGCACCAGCCCGGGCCCACCCCTTCGCGTCCCGTGTCGGCCCCGAACCACCTCAAAACGATGGCCAGTTCCGTGCTATCGCAGACGATGCCCTACAACCAGGAGCCTTTCTTCTACTCAGAGCACGCAGGAAGTGAGTTCAGCTCGTTGAACGACTTTTTGTCCATGATTGATGACCCCGAGCTCGTCAATGGCGCCCTCAATGACGACACCAACGACATGCTTGCCTTTGGTGTTGCCCAGAATGGTGCCTTCGACGGTTCCAACAGCAATAGCGCCACCAACTTGAACACCATCTTGGCAATGTCGCCAAATTCCAACTTGTTTCCTCCCAACTTTGGCAATGGTACTGAGGTGCTGGCCAACTTCAATGGGTCGGGCACGGGCAAGGGGAATGTGCCGCGACTGACCAGTAATGGCAACAACAGCAATATCAATAACCCTCACAACATCAACAACACCATCAACAACACCATCAACAACAACCCCAACCCCAACAACACTAATCAAAACACAAACAACGCCAACAATACCAACAGCAATAACCCCAACAACCCCAACACCAATAACGTCACCTCAAATAATAACAATGCCAACCACCAGCCCATCATCTCCGACTCTGCACGAGACAAGTTCTTCCTTACCGCAGCAGACCCCACCACAGAAATCTCCCCCGAAGAACGACTCAAACAGGTGATCAAGGCCAAGCTTGAGGCTGGCCTTCTCCAGCCCTACAACTACGCCAAGGGCTACGCGCGCTTGCAGAGCTACATGGACAACTACATGAACATCTCCAGTCGTCAGCGTATCTTGAAGCCGTTGTCGATCTTCCGCCCCGCCTTCAGGGCCATAGCGCGCACTTTGAAGGATGTGGACTTGGTGCTCGTGGAGGAGAGCTTTGAGCGCATGCTCTTGGACTATGACCGGGTGTTCACATCCATGGCCATCCCTGCTTGTCTCTGGAGACGAACGGGGGAGATTTACCGAGGCAACAAGGAGTTTGCTTCCCTTGTGGGCGTCACCACCGACGACCTCAAGGACGGCAAACTTGCCATTTACGAGTTGATGAGTGAAGAGAGTGCTGTCAATTTCTGGGAAAAGTATGGTGCCATTGCCTTTGACAAGGGCCAGAAGGCGGTTTTGACCAGTTGCAACCTCAGAACGCGTGACGGTATCAAGCGTAAGAGTTGTTGTTTCAGCTTCACCATTCGCAGGGACCGCTACAACATCCCTAGTTGTATCGTGGGCAACTTCATTCCCATCGATCCGTGACCGTCAATCACGCGAGTAACGATAATATATGTATTATTAGCACTGATTGCCATTACCTACTTTCTATAATGTTTACGATTTTCCCCTACTCTTCTTCCATTTCTTCGTCATCTTCGTCATCTTCGTCGTGACTGAGCTCAATGTCTGACTTATCCTCTTGGGCCTTTTGCTCCTTCTTGGCCTTTTCTTCCTCTTCTAACGTTTCTTTCAATATCCTGAGCTTCTCTTCCTTCAATTGTCTTTGTACAACGACATACTGGCCCAAGGGGGTCTTTTCCCAAGCAAAGTCCAGTAAAAATAACTGTACCTCTGTCTTGTTGGAAGGCCCGTACTCAACGTTGGATCTCTTGCCAGAGATGAAGGTAGCATTAGCATTCAACTTCTCCACCAACTGCTGCAACTGCTTATTAAACTTGACGTTCTTGGACTTTTTGGTAAACCGTCTTAACGACAATACCGCAGGGGTCACAAGTTCAGGAAAGGCGATGCTCTTGGAGTACAAGGCAAAGAATTCAGCTGTCAACTCGATAAATTGCTCACACAACCCATCATGGTATACTCGGGTACCCAAGTATGCTTGATTGACCTTGATGTTGTGGTCAAAGTCTACGGGTTGAAGATTGGATCCCTTGGGGGCCTTGGTCATGGCGGTGGAGGTCAAGATTTCAGCGATGAGTGGGAAGATAGGTATATAAACTCCAGTGGACTGAGACAATCTTATCAAAGATCTGATCAAGTAGAACCTCAAAGGGAAGAATTGAGCACTTGGAATGAGCCTGATGGCACCCAACGTCACCTGTACCAAGGGGTAAATCAATTGTCTCAAAGGAGATTCCTTACTCTTGTGCTTGGTTAATTCAATTTCAGGGTTGCAGTGCAAGGAAACCACCCGCGACCAAAAATCGAGCGAGTGGCAATACTGCCAATTGTAGATGGTCTTGTACCCATCTTTGGCCTGGGATTGGGCATTGATGGAGTTTCGCAAATGGATTGCTAATTGTCTTACATACTCAAAACCCACTTGATAGGCCAAAACTTCGTCCACTCCGTATAATTCGGCGGCAGAGTTCTTGCAAAAGTTAATTTGGGGAACGGTGTGGGGGTTTGTAGTTCGGCTGTGCTGCAAAAACGAAGAATACGACAACTTGAGTACTGACTCGAGTACTGACTTGGGATATTCCTTCACCACATTGTTCAAGAATGCAAAAGTGGCAATCTGGGTGTTACTATCGCCCGTGGATGACCAAACCTGCACCACAGATGACAAGATCTCCTTAAGGAGTCTTCTATAAGACAAGTAATAGGGAAACACTTCGTAGATGGAGGCAAGCACGAGGGCAGCTGTCTCGGTGTTGGTGATGTCCTTGAGCAAAGTTATGAAAGAGCCGGCATGCGACTTCAATATGGAAGAGATCTGGGTCACAAATTGGTTCTTTTCGGGAATGGTCCTCACCCCGTGGGCGTTTGTCTTGTACTTGACCAATGTCTGTATAGCTACCGGTACCTTTTTGAGTACAAGAAGCATCAAGTCACCGAAGGCGTTTGGGTCGGTGATAGTATATTTGTAATCGTGCTCCTCCGAGTTGTTGATGTTGACAGCTGCCTTGAAGGCACTGGTGATGTTTCTGATGATATTTGGTGTTGGTTTCTGCAACTGTTCGTTCCATCTCTTGACTAAAGTCCGGGTGATTTCCACCCCTGCTGGCTCCTCAGACTTGGCTGATTTTTTGGTGTCAGTCTGTTCGGTGTCTTCGTCATTGTCTTCTTCCTCGTCATCATCCTCATCACTGATGGCGTCCAACGGATTGACGCCCTCAAACTCCAACAACTCGTTGTCGTTCTCTTTCAAGTACTTGTAGAAGTCGGGGTCCTGTTCCTGCAATTGTTGCATACTCTGTTTCATGGCTTCTTCGTCCTCTTCGTCCGACGATTCGTCGTCACTGGCAGACTCCTCCTGCTTTTTGCTTCTCTTCTTGCCGTTCTCTTTGGGCACCTCGAACCCCCCCTCAAAGAAGTCATCTACCGACATATCTGCGAAAACCTCCTTGGCCTTACCATCTGCCCGCTTGGGGGCCTCTGAAGATGACGATCCATTGGCTTTCTTGGTCCGGGAAGCGACTTTCTTGTTATGTTGCTGGGACTTTTTGCGATGCTCAATGGTGTGCTTCAAGTGCTTGTTCTGGAACTTCTTGGTCTGCTTCGATACCTTCCCCATGGTCGCCGTGTTGAGAGGATAGAAGTTGTAACTTGGGGTTGGACTGAAAATTATTTGCGATGAGATGAGAAAACTGTTTTGTGTCACTGTCCATTGCTGCGAAATTTGGAGGAATGGGTTTCACGATGGAGGGCGCTGGGGTAGTCGCCTAGTCGTGCGGGTGTCAAGGATGTTGTGGGGTGTCATAGAGGAGTAGCAGTTTTATTGTGAATGGTCAGGGTGGAATGTATCCAGGGTGTTGGAAAGTTGGACTTAAAACACCATTATGACTGGTCCTGAATGTACAAACCAATGTTCAGAACAAGACAGAGAATTTGTGAAATCCTCATAATAGAAGTTTGCGGTTGACTAAAGGGTAGTGATAGAAGAAATAGGAGTATCAGTTGGGGGTGGGGAACCGAAATATGGGTGCGTTTGGGAAGATACACCATTATTGTTGAGGTGAAATATGGGAAATAATTATCTGGAGCAGTGACAGCGTGCCAAGTGAATTATCGTTTTTGACTAGAACCCATGCTAGTTGCTCTCATTAATTGAACATTATTGATGATTGTCTTGAATGTATATTGAATGTAGACATTTTCGTGTGGGAAATAAAACACTAACTAATCTTAGTATTCGCAATACGACGTTGCGCATATGCATAGTAAAACATACTTTAAAGCCATTCTTGTTAGGTACAAATATCACCTAATTATCCCTACCAGACATCTAAGATGCTGTATTAATATGCAAATGAAACGACCATAGAGTCTACTCAACTAAAGTCCGCCCTTCAAAACTCATCAAACTTACCAATATATGCATCATGCACCCAGTTCAACAACTTGTCGAATAATGAATAGCCTGCACTATGGTACAATATAGAATGATCACTATCGGGGTACATATGCACATCATAATTCTCGACTCCCGCCACGTTCAATTGATCCATCAACCACATCAGATTCTGCAAATGAACATTGTCATCAGATGTACCATGAATCAAGATAAACCTCTTGATATTTTTAAAGTTGTCAAACTTGTTGATCCTTCCATACTTTTCATAATTGTTGTTGTCCTCAGGTTTGTTCATATACCTCTCTGTATACACAGAATCATAAAATAGCCAATTAGTTACCGGAGCCACCGCTAATCCATATTTGAATGTTTTTCCATTATCATATTCTAATGTTTTTAGGGTGGAGAATCCACCATAGGACCACCCCCAGAGCGCCACTCTCTCCTTATCCACAAATTTTTTATTGACAACAAGATATTCTGATACAACCGTGGTCAAATCACGCGGTTCCCAGTATCCCATTCTGCCCTGTGCATTCGAAGCAAAGTCCCACCCTTTGCCACCAGTTCCACGCGGATCGATCACTAGAACAACCGCATTTTCCGATGCACTAACCAAGGGCAAAAACCCAATGTCGAATATCTTTTGGACATTCTGTGACCCTGGTCCTCCGTATACATGAACAAATACAGGATACTTGCGACCGGATTTGGGGTCGAAATTGGGAGGAAGTATCTCCATCATATTCAACTTGATAGGATTCTTATCCTTGTCTTCGTCAACTTTTATTTCTTTAAAAATAATAGTGGGGATATTCACCAGCTCGAGGTTGTTCTTGGTTACATCGTAGTGGTTGATAATGGGCGACTTTTCTATAATGACATCACCACCCTCGTTATCATGGTATTCGCCAGACTTCACATAGTCATGGATGTCAGCCATATTGACTAGTCTCTGCCAAGGCTGTTGTGGACCTTGATAGAACAAGTCCAAATATTGTCCATCTTCACTGAATGATACATCATACATGCCATCCTTTGACGTTGTAGTAATTTCAACGATTTTGCTGTCTGATAGATCATATGCTAATAGATGGGAGTCCATAGAACTTCTCTTTGTTGATAAAAAATACACATAGTTTTCTTGTTTATCATATACGACGGGAGATGTTGTTACAACGTCGAAATCTTTGAAATCAGTCAACATTTTTGAAGGTTGACCTGCATCTGGTGAGTCAAAGAGTGCTAGTTGCGTCCTTCCATTGACTACTACCTTATCGATATACTTTCCGTCAGGGATTAATGTAATTGGTGTCATCTTTTCCACCCACCCATTGTACTCCAGTGACGAGTTGAGATTCGCTATTATTAGCAAATTGTTGGACTCCTTCTTAAATAACTTCTTGGCGAGAATAGTGCTTGTTCTTTCGGTTTGTTTCATGAGAAAGTTGTTGTTATCGACCCACGTTGCCAGATACAATAGCCAGTCTTTTCCAAGCGTCAAATCATCGTCGTGCAACTGCTGGGCCGAATTTCCATCTAGGGTATAATGAAACAAGGTGAGATGCGGGTTGGGAGTTCCAGGTTTTGGATACTTTATGGTAGTTTTAATTGGGTACTGGTTGACATTTTCCACTTTTTTCTGATCCAGCTCTCGATAGACAGCCCCAATTTCAGTTCTGTCCTTGACGTAATAGTCTAAATCATAGTCTATAACCTCAGTATCGTTGACTTTGGCAAACACAAACGACTTGGCATCAGGAGCCCACCAAATCATGCGGTCGGTGGCCAATATTTCTTCTTCGTAGATCCAGTCTGTTTTTCCGTTGAAGATTGCAGGAGATCCGTCTTTTGTCACCCTGGTAATATCGTTGCTGGTCAAGTCTTGCAAATAGAGGTCATGGTTAAAACCAAAAATGATAAAGTTTCCATCCGGGGAGAACTCCACAAAGTGCAACTTATCCAATATCTCCATTTCAAGTGGGTTGTCTTCCTTGTTCAACTTTTCTCGATTAACGGGTGGCTGTATGGGTACATAGGACGCGGTTGCCGGGGAATACAACCAATACAAAGCGAAGGAGGAGTGTCTCCACTGGTCGAGCTTGTCCGTCATCACCACATGCACAGCGTTCATGTCCTCTACCGAATGGACAGGATTAAGAATAACATCTTCCACGTAAAAGAAGTCGTTTCGATATGCAAATTGGGTTGAGGATAGAAACTCTAGTCGGGTCTTGGTGTTGATTTGCTTGACCAAGTAGCGTATATCCTCCTTGACCAAGTAGTATCCGCCTCCGCCAGATTTGGGGTACTGCGGCACCGCTAGCCATCGTATATCCTCCCTGAATGCATAATATTTTGCTCTTCTCCACCCGTCCATGGTGAGGTTGGCGAAGTTGGCCCTGTACTCGTTGAGGGTAACATTCTGCCCGCTGACGGAAACGTCGGTTTTCCAGCGAAAGCTCGACACCAAATCACGAGGATGCAACTGCGAGTACACAAGGAGCCCCGTCAACCACAAGAGAAACACAAACACCATCACAAACCCACACACTCGCAGGCTGATGCCCTCGTTCTTGTAGCGGGAAAAGATGGACTGGAACGACGGGCTGTTGTTGAAGTCGTCAATGTCGTCGTCGTGGCTCTTGGCGTAGTTGTCGATGTCGTCAAAGATGCCTGAGGACGACGAGTCTGCCGACAGACGCGAGGGGAGGGAGTCGGAAGGGGTGGTGGGGGAGTGGGACGGGAGCAAATCACGTGGCTGTTGCTCCACGAGCTCGTATTCTTCTGGCTGCGACCTTCGTGAGAACATGGCGGTGCTATTGGAACATGGATGACGCCTGGAACGGGTACGGAGAGGGCCCTGACGGCTGACAGTGGACTCGTAAATAACGACTAATTTAGACAGGTGTATACTGCAAGCTAACCTGCAAACGGGATTCTGCAGGTTAGGATCCGGGGTCTTGGTAGGAGGAATGGACGGACGAGTGGGGCCAACGAATGGTCTGGAATGCTGTAGATCGGGCTTATGGAGGCCGGTGTTGTGAAATACAATGTGTTTCGTTGCAACTGGGCCAAAGGGCTGGTGTTGAGATGTGGAGTGCCTTTGTTTCGGCAATCGGCGAGGATTGCGGATCTGCTCAGGCTGATCGGAACAACAGATTTACGTAATCTGAGATATTCGTCTACCTCAGATTCGAGAGCAGTATTCTTGTATGTCCGTTTCAGGATCGAGTCAAAATGGGGTGTGTGGAAAGAATGGCGGTCTAGAACTTGAGAACGGAAATTTTTGGCTGCAAAATTTTGCAACCATTTCTATCGTTTGCAGCAATATGTAGATTTGGCAAGATGGCTTTAGCCCAACCATGTAATAGTGTTATGTAACAGTGTGTTGGCTCTCTTACGAGCTGATTTAGATTTGAATGCTATGTCTCAAAGGACAGACCATTGTAGGAGCTGATGAATGTTATCTTTGGTACACCAGCAAATGGACACCATACACTGGCAGATTCTTCAGCAGCGGACAAGGAATTCACAACATCACTACTCTAGAACAGCTGGATGCTTTCACTGTACTCACTGCTTTTCGACGAAACTAGGCAAAGTTAGATCAAGGCTGATACGAGACAGAACTCACGAAGCTCACCGTAAATCCAAAATACGATGTGCTCGACCCACGTATCCACAGCCAGGCTCATATTTCTCCTATATCAAAATCCAGCACCTGCCAAACACTAGCTACTGCAGATCAGGATTTTCCGTGGCAGCCCCTTGCACCAAGTATGCAGATTGCGGCGCTGACTTTGCTGCTAGCCAAGGAGTTCCCCGGAACTTGGATTGCAGGCCCGGCTACTGCTTGTGGGTGCCCCGGTGTCTTTATTGTAGCAGACCCCTACAATGTCACTACTTGTCGGCGCCGCACCAATTGTCCTTCATTGTCACTACTTGCTTCGTTCTATTGGTCCAACCACTCAGCCATTCCACTCCATTCCTTCCACTCCATTGCTCCCACTCCATTGCTCCCACCCAATTCCTTCTCTCCATTCCTTCCTATCCATTCCTTCCTATCCTCTCCCAACCATCCCAACCCCTAGCGGCCACTACATGTCCTCGCCGTTCCGCACACCCGCACCTCGCATTTCCCCACCCACCACCAACAATCCCTGCTCACCATCCACGTGATTCTATCCATCCGCACCACCTCCCCCAGACACACTCTTATCGCGATCCCTCTCCGCAACCCAAGCCCCGCTTTCCCGCCCCACCCCCGTCTCTCTCAACTACACCTGCATTTGGGCCACGACATTCCTGCACCTCCCCTCCTCCCGTCAACGTGGCTCAGACGTGGCCGTCCCTCCTCAATAATCAAGGCTTGGTGTGGCCGTAGTGTGTCACCAACAAATGCGCCCAAAATCCAACACTGCGATTTTTACTCCCAATGGTGCCAACGGTTCCTTCTGCCATTCCATCATCCCCGTCCCATGAGTCACCCCGACAGCACCGCGGTGTACGCCCAGGTGTTTGCCCCCGATGTACCGAAGGATGGCCCGTGGTTCCAGCGGCTCTTTTCCACCCCCGTGAGCCGGCAGGCGTTGGCGTCCGTGCTCACTGCCAACTCCCCCACCGTGGCCCCAGATGGCGGACATGCTGCCGTGTCCATCTTGCAGGACATCTTCCTCAACGGAGTCCACCTTTTTGGCCATGCCATTGAGTTTCCTGTTGTGGCGGAGCTCCCGGTGGCTGACGACGAAGACCTTGCATTGGGGCTCCAGGAAACCCAGTCCCAGGCCAGCGAGGTATCCCAGAGGTCGTCGCGGGTAGAGCTCGACGACGGCGGCGACGACATCACCGCATTGAGTGGAAAGCTGCTGGCGAGCTCCTCGCGGCCCGTCTTGGACCAGTTTGACGACGGCGACGACCTCACCACCCTCAATGGCATTGCCGAGCCGGTCAAGTCGGAAAAGCATGCTCCGCCGGCCAAAGGTGGCGCCCACGATGCCAATGGAAACAGCGCCAGCCCGCATGGGCTCGAAGATCTTGACGACGAATCAAGGTTGCGATTGATAGTGAACATCCTCGCCATCCTACAGGTGTGGTTCCACAACGTTGTCGACAACAACGACAAGCTCAAAAGGGCAAAGACCACGTCGGGAACGTTGTCCCGGGGCGACTTGTTGACCAAGCTATTCCCTCCCCTGCTGTCGGGCCCCATTGCCGTCGACGCGCTACATGCGTTGCTCACAAAGGTCAAGTGGTATCTAAAGACCTCCATCGACATAGTGGAGTTATCGCAAGCAGACACCCTTCACAACTTGCAGGCCATCAAGGAGTCGATCCTGCTTCTATCCACCATCCTCAAGACTGTATTCTTCTCATTCACTTTGCACAAGCCCGCCACCGACAACCACTCCACATTACGATCTCTACTCTATACATTCTACCAGGTTGACTTTTCGGAAATCTTTGACACCATCATCCGCATAACCAACCCCGTGCCCATTGCAGGTGAAGAAGGCGTCACCTATCAGCCGCCAAAAATCAGATTGTCTGTTGAAACCTCCATTACCTTGTACCTTGTTGTTGGCGTGCTAACCAACACCCCCGCGGGACTCTTGCCGGAAAGGGCCACCATTCAGTCGTCAGACATCACCGCCTTGACCTTGGAATCGCAGAATCCCTACCAAAAACTTTCGCAATTTACAAAGAATTACGATCATACCTTGTTCCACCAGGAGTTGAATTCACGTTTACTCCCCTTGTTTTGCATGGAGTTTAACTACTGTTACAGCTTCCGGCCCGACTTGCTCGTGGAAAAGATCCAGAATAGCTCGCTTCTCAATTGGATAAGTGGCAATCGTCTCAGCTCCGATGTATACGTCAACTGTGAAACCACGGCCGCGGCTACCAACTTGAGCAACAAAAACCTCAGTTTGTTTGAACCCAGAGACGAGTTTTTGCACGACTTGGAACGCTTATACGATGGCAAAATCAACCATTTGAAACAAAAGGGATCGGAGGACGATTATTCCTTGGTGTTATCGGAGTTGCTTCCAGTGATGCTTTATTTCCACACCCTTGGCCACAATGATAGCTTTGTTGTGGAATTGTGCAAGCAAAAATACCTGATTCACCACAAGGTGGATGAGGTACCCGAAGACGAGTTTGCCCAGGTGGAAATGCTCGAGGTGTGGCTCTGTTTGGTGTCGTACATTTTTGAATATCAATATCGATCGAGTTTGATGCAGGCATTGACTAAATTATCATTATCGATACTACTTGCCATCACCCGTAAACCACACATTGGTGATTTGAAGAATTATCGCATCAACGAATACAAGTGGAAACTATGCCATCAGAAATTGCCGTTTGTTCCCTTGGACGCAGGAAAGCTTGGATACAAAAATAGTCTCTTTTACATCTTGGACTTGACGCAAGATCTTCTTCGATTCAATCTTAATAACCGTCTCAATATTACCAATTATAGAATGACCCTCAGTGTGATATACCGGGTGCTTGTGGACTTTCGAGATGATCCAGACTTGGAGTTGGGAAGGTACAACTGGAGCGAGTTCACTATCAGCTTATTTGGACTCATCAAGTTTGTCAAGGTGCACAATCTCCATAAATCAAAACACTTGTCGTTGCAATTCGACCAGTTGGGAACGTTGGTGGAGGAGTGCTTCGTCATTGTCAACCATTTGTTAGACAAGCGCTTCAATTTGGTCATGCAGGTAACTGACGAAACCATCACCGCCATTTTTGGTTCCCACGAGTTCCGATCAATGAATTACAGTCTTGTGTACAATTTGCTCCTCAACTATGAGATTGTTAATGACTTGCTTGACTTGTATGGGATACGAAGATCCACCCATTTGGACCGGTTGTTTGCATGTATGAACCACTTTGATTCCAAGTTGCACCTCACCGAGGACTCCAAAATGCTGGGGATCGATAAGCTCGACTTGTTTGATTTTGATTTCGACTCGCCCCTCTTTGTGCGCTTGATCAACGAGTACACATTCGACTCCGAGGCACCTGAGGAAGAAATATCGGAAAAACCCCGAACTCGCTATATCCACGGTGATACCTTCAAGTACTTGTCCACTTCCACTTTGATCGATGAGCAGGAGATGATTATGATTATCCAGTGTGCCTTCTTGGCAAAGATATAGATATATAAAGGATCGGATAAACGAATAGAGCAGGATGGCGCCCATTGTGGAGCGAACTAGGCTATAATGACCACAGTATGGCCAAATTAGTCTCATGAGAATTGTATCTCAGCTAAACAACAACCGAATCTCCTAACAACGGCCATTTGACCTCACATCCACTTCTCCTGGTAGATCGTAGATATCCATTCCCGATCCTTTGTTGTGCATATATCTCAGCTCTTTGCAATGTTGTCGACAATAACCTTTCCCAGTTCCACCCAACGGGGATCAATCAACTTGTCCTTGTAGTCATACATCACCTTGTACGACGTCTTTATGGTGCCGATGCTCACTCCAGTCTTGTCTCTAATCTGACTCTGAGTCAACTGAGTGCCAAAAGCCAGAGCAGCCATGTAGATGGAGGTGGCGGCGATGGTTGTAGGACTCCTTCCGTCTAATACCCCGTGCTGCCGGCAGGAACGGGCAATATATTCAGCACCATTTGTGACCTGGGCATTGAGCCCAAGGTGGGAGCAGAACCTGCGCACCAAGTCTTGGGCCGAGTGAGACGTTAACGTCGTCTCTTGGTCAAACACCGCCGTCTGGGGGTCGGCTGCGATCTTTTCGTGAATGATCTTCTTGATGATTCTCGCCACTTTGGCGATGTTCTTGGCAGGGACATTGGTGAGGGCCCGAATCTCCTCCAAGGTTCGGGGCACCTCAGCTCGCCGGCAACTAAGCATGATGGTAGCGGCCATGATGGCGTCCTGGGTCTTGCCCCGCAACGCTCGTTCCTGGCGCACCGCTTTGTACAAGTGTTTGGCAGCATCACTCACCATCTTGGGTAACTGATACCCCTCACACAACTGGTGAATCTTGAGGTAGGCTGCTGGCAATGAACCATCCTTTTGGTCCACAAGTGAGCGAGCTTGGGTGCGAGAAAGGTCTCGAGAAGCCCGAACATCTGGTACGTATGAAATGGTAGTTGAAAGGTCTTCGGAGTCCATGAGGGGATTGCCGGCATCACCTACTCTGCTGGGGTCATCGCCGTTCTGGTCGTCATTGGAAAAGGTTCTCCATTCGGAACGGGTGTCCACTATGCGGTCGCTGAGAACAAGGCCGCAGTTGCCACAGATTATGTCTCCTTCCGAGAACCGTTCCACGAGGTCAGGTGGAAATTGCCTGCACTCAGGACAAGTGAGGGTGACATTGAGGTTGGGGCCGGTGAACAGTGGGGCCTGTGGGGTATTGTGTAAGGGGGTGAGGGCCATAGACGGATGGCCAGAAGGAAGCGGGGTGTTTTGGAGGATATAATGCAGTAAATTGAGTTACAATCGGATGACGATTGAATGACTATCGAGGGACTATCTAAGTATTATCGAAGGACTATTGTAGGATATTGAATGAAAATAAGGACAGTTGAAAGATATCGGAGGGTATCGAAGAATATTGAAGGGAATTGATAGGTATTGATGGGTATTGATGAGATGGAATAACGAAAAGGTTCAAGATGACCAAAGATATTGGGAGATATTGGAGGGGTATCAATGACTATTAAATGGTTCACAAGGATATTCAAGAATATCGTAACACACTCGAGGAGAAATTGATTTATCGAAGAATGATTGACAATTGGCAACAATTCCAAAGATACCTGCTGATGTCGAATGCTATTGAAAAGTAATGAAACGGCTGATGAATGGGAGCTGAAAAACTGTGAAAGAAGGATCAACGAAGATCCTAAACGACGTTAGGTGCCAATGATCTATAGAACAATGGTCAAATTAGACAATGTCAATATGTAATGACCATATGCTTAACAGGGATGGAATTCCGTCAACTTTGCCGTGATATACAAGTACAACTACGATGACAGTAAGGAGGATAAAATCAACTATAATATCACGCCAATAACTCTAATCGACTATGGTGACTGGGATATCCAAGACCCCAATCACCCAACACTGGCATTCACGCACAAACACAGTAACACTGCAAGTCCCAAATAGGAAATGGTTGCACGGCCGAGAGGATGTCTAAAAATAGAACCAGAAACAATATGGAACCAGGAGCGATGGGTGGGGCAGTGGAGAAGTGGAGTGGGGCAAGGTTGGGCTCAAGGGTCAGACGACATCCAGACAAAGGCACCATTGAACCCCACATCACCGAAGAAGTCAGTCGCCAAAAAAGACAACAAATACAAAAACTGTGGTCAAGCAGCACACGAACAAGCCATTGTCACCACAATTGCCGTTTACGGTTGCCAATGGCCTCACTCTGGTCCTTGGCTGCGTCGCTGACAGTAACCTGTTGCCAGCACGACTTTGTACTAAGGAGATACGAACATGGTGTGGGGGCGACATTGTCGCAGATGTCGCCTTTTCGCGGGGGCGGTTGCAGAGGAGGAGAGACTGGGCGCGATCCGCCGACGCCACGCGGGCCGACGCTTATCGGCGGTTGTTGTTTTTCTAGAAAACCAGTTGACGATTTTCAGTGCCTAGCGGCCACAATGCCATGTTTCCATAGCTCCACTGTTGCCAGACCGCGACATTGACCCCACTCTCGAGGAGGTCGCGGGGCACACGACAATGGCTGCGAAATTTTCTTCTATTCGATCCCGTGACATTTCTACTACATACACTACTGGATAGACCTGAAGAAGTCCATACAGGCGGTGAACACCACCAACAAGATCCCCCCTCCGGGCCCCAAACGTAACACCTTGGGCACGAACCCCTTGTATAAGGCCCCGAACCCTTCCTCCTTGGCCACCACTGCCAACGAAGGATAGGTCCACTTGTACTTTGTGCTTCCGGCCTGGATACGCGACTTGACAACGTCAAAGGGGGTGTTCAACACGGTACCAAAGGTTCCACCGATGGTACCACAGGTCAAGTCGATCAAAGTCTTCTCTGTAGAGGTCTTGGGCTTAGGCATCAACCCACGCACCTGGTGGATCAACCCAAAGTACCCGGCGTTCCACCATACATGTCTCCACAAGGTACTCTCCATTCCCTTGTACAACCCGAGCAACCCATTCTCCTTGACAATGTGCTTTACAACCTCGCCCATACCGTTGAACTTGGTGGTCTTGTCCTGCAACCGGATCTTGATCAACTCGAATGGAACCACCACGAACGACTCGGTGGCTCCCGCGGTGGCCCCCGTTAACACCGCCAAGGGTTGAGTCATAGTGGACACCCCGAAAAAATTACGGTAGAATTTACCCCACTCGTCGTTGGCAGCAAATTTGGTTGCTCTTTTGGGGGCTTCCATAAGAATAGGGGCACTAATCCCCTTATACAACCGGTTGAACCCTTCTTCGGCAACAATCTTTTTGAGACAGTTGAGGGTGCCCTTGTAGGCGTCGGTGGTGGCCAATTGTTGTCTGGTCTTGACCACGTCCAACGGATACATCACCAAGATCTCCGACACACCAGCAATGGCCCCGGAGGCAAACTGGTACATGAAGGGTAATGGCTTGGGAGCTTCTTGTGCCGACATTTTGCTATGGTATAGATGGTATTGCTATAGATACGGAATTGCGGCTGGTGCTAGTAGCTACGCCGGCGAATGGATGACAAGATAATGATAGTTGTCGAGTACGAATATGGTAGTGCACAAACCTACTTGCAGCTCCAGCAACGAATAGTCAACCTGAATCAAAGAAGAAAAGGATGGTGAAAAATGTCCACCAGGTTGGTGATAAATTTTATAGCCAGGATTTGTGGGTGAAAGGAAATGGTGCAAAAGCGGGGGACAACTGTCGCTAGCGGTTTTTCGCGAGAATCGCACCAAACTGTCACAGTTCCGCGTTGTTCCTCCCCACACATGTCATTCACAGCGACAACTGCGACATTGACACCACGATTAGGTTTCTGGGACAGGCTGCTGGCGGGGTACACCGGCATGGGCCAGGCTCGTGGTGGTGCGCGGGGAGGGGAAGGGGGTTTTCTGGCGATGACAAACCTTGGCTCTCCTAGTGGACGACATTTGGTGGTACGACAAAACATGCGCCTAAACACCGGTACCGGAATTTCTCGGAACCCGCCCCGGTTTGGTTATCCGTTTTTGACGTTGTCTACACACCCGCCGCACGACACCATATCTATTTCCGGAAGCGATACCGGCGCCATGGATGCAGGCATTGCCCGTTCATCCTCGTCGCTTGCGCAATGGCCCATGGTCCCGGCCCATGCTCGCGTGGACCGGTTTGTCACCTTCAACAGCCATGATTATGAGTCCTGGCCCGGCCCCAGCGCAAGCGGAGCCAACAAAGTCGTTACCCGCATATTGCCTCGTATTCTGCTTCCATGTGTGGATTGTGTAGAACCCCGCAACGTGACACAAACTGGACCCCTTGTCCCTACTGCTTTCCACCACACACCCCGGGGTCCAACCACATGTAGCAGTCACGGGATGACATCTATTTGGGCATTCGCAGACCCAGTAGTCTCTCGCTAGGACACTAGGAGTCCAGACCTGGGTTGTACGCCGTACGGTTAGGGCTTCCATGCCTACAGTATTGGATCCGGGTAACGCTTCTCGATTTGGCACACTATAAAACAAAATTTTTCCCATCTTGGCAGAATAGTTGACTCTCTTCTTCTTCGTGCGGCAGCCAGAACTATTACCGTGTTGCTTGTCTATTTTCAAAAACCTACGAGTTGGCGAGCGTCAAGTTCCTGGCGAGATTGACCCGATCATCTTAACGCCCTTTCATTCTATTTGCATGCGTATCTTCCTCCCAGAGGAATATATTTGAAATTTAGTGAGGGCTGGTAGATCGTACAGTTGTACCCATATAGCATACCCGTGGTCATCGATAGCCATGGCCGTGGGATTTGCTCTCTATTGACCTGTCCATTGACCTCTATATCCATTGGCCTCGTACTATCGCCAAGGAAACATTGATTCCCACCCCGGCTATTATCGCCATCGTCTGTCTCTTGTTAAACACCGTATCGTCTGCCAAGATGAACACCACCGCGATAACGCCCAAAAACACCCCGAGCAAAAACCCCACGAGCAAGTCCAGGTTGATGTGTGCCTCGTCAATGTCCAACGACGGCTGGGGCGCCGACGCCTGCTGGGGGTCGTCCTGGTCGTTGCGGGCCGGGGCCGCGGGCTGGTCGCGGGCGTCGTTGTTGGACGTGGACTCGATCCACCGTTCCTCCAACTGCCGCAACGCTCGCTGGCGGCTCTCGGCCTCCTCGACATCGGCGATCTGGTCGCCGGTGCCCCCGGACTCGCCCAATATGCTCGACCCGTATATCAGGTAGAACTGGCGCCGGAGGTCATTGACATCGTCGGCAGAAAACCCCTGCTGGAGCAACCGCTCGAATCCAATCACCTCCGGCGACGTGGTCACCTCCTGGGGCCGGTTGTCCATCTGGTTCTCCTGTGACAACTCTTGTGCCGTCAACTTGTCGCCAATGACACAGTGGATGTAGATCTTGTTTTCGTCGTCGTCCGAGTGGACATTCATATGGGGCTGGAAGATCTCCTTTATGAAGTCGGTCTTTTCATTGAGCACTCGTCCGTTGTAGATCAATCGAAGCCGGTTGGACGAACACTGGGGCACTTTGCTTCGAATGGTGGCCTTGATCCACGTGACATTGACGAGCCTGTTGACGTCATCCTTGTCAAAGTTGATGGCTATGGGGATGGGCAAGTCCTTGACCTGATCCCTCGCCGATAGCGAGTTGGTGAATCGAAACACCAAGGTGAACTTCATCGTCACCGTTTGCCACCTTTGACACCACCAAGCAATATGGTGGGGTGCAATGTCGCATTCACTCGCGAACACCTGGGGACAATGTCGCATTCTGTGCGCGACATTTCTCCGGCCCACGGGCCCATCGGCCAAGAAATGCCATATCGGCCCTTAGCCATGGGCCGTCTCGCCGTGGCGGTGCATGTGGGGCTTGAAACCTACAGATCCTCCGTCCAAGACCCCCGTACACTGCGGTTGGGTTTTGTGTGCGGGCCCGCCACCCATGTCTCCCGGAAGTAAGCCGGAGGTATGCGGGCATCGGCAAAATCCCGATGATGAGTTGCCACTATAAAGGAACCAGTTGCCACTCGCCAACCATATAAATAGGCAACAGGGTACTGCATTCTGTCTGCCATTCGTATCTATTGCTAGCCATTGACAACAATGTCGCAAAACACTGCAGCCAAAGTGCAAGGGTCCTTGAGCGACGACGACGTTGCCAGCGAGCAGTCGGGATTGCGGTACGCTGCCTATGCCAACCGGTTGAGAACCATCCTTTTGGCATCGCACCGGTATGTCGCGTACACCTCTGACATCGGCGAGTCGTTCCGTCCCGTGGCCCACCCCGTTCTTGTGCGTTCCGGGTACGCGGTGTCGTGGCTCTACATCCTTGGTGACGTTTCCTACGCATCGTGGATTGCAAAGTTGAAGGCAGAGGGGAGATACATCCCCGGGTTGAAGCCGTGGGACACCGTGCCTGAATCGAACCCCGTGGCTGCAGCTGCCTTTAAAGAAAGCCACCCCCACGCCGTGGACAATGACTGGCGATTGGTGGCTGCCAAACGCGGGATTTTTCAGAGTGTTGCCTCCATGGGGTTGCCCGCATTCACCATCCACAGCGCCGTGAGATACTCGTCGTACTTGTTCAAGAACGCCGCCTCTAAGCCCATCAAGACCTACGGCCCAGTGGCGGTGGGGCTTGGTATCGTGCCATTGTTGCCCTATGTGTTTGATGAGCCCGTGGAACAGGCGGTGGAGTGGATATTTGAAAAGGGGGAGAAGTGGTACAAGGGGCCCAAGCTCGATTAGGCAACCGGGGTTTCCCCGCCGTCGACTGTATATTCATAGCTAGATATTGCATATATCCATTATTTATTTCGTGACATGTGATGATGCGTCAAGGGTCATCTTTTAGAATAGTTCAAGGTGTTGCACTTTTTGCACGTTCTGGCCTCCAAGTCGCCGTCAAAAGCAACTATGGCGTCCTTGATCTGGGTGCCCAAGTCGGTGAGGTAGAACTCCTTCTCGTAGATCTTGTTTTCGCAATTGCTGCAGTACCATCTGATCTTGTCGTTCATGCCCTCGGGCCGGTCCTGTTCCACCACTATGCCAATGGTGTCTTTGAATCGGCACGGATTGTGGGGCACATTTCCGGGCAACAAAAACGAGTCACCCTCGTTGATTATGATGTCCCTAAACACCCCGTCGTCCACCACCTTCAAACACATCGATCCTTTCAACTGGTGGAAGTATTCCGGCGTCTGGTTCACATGGTAGTCGGACCGTTGGTTGGGGCCCCCCACAATCATTACGGTGAAACCGCCACGATGTAAGCAGTAATTGTTTACGGGTGGCTTGAGAAGGTCCCCGTTTTCTTGGATCCACTTGTTGATGTTAATTGGCGCTGTAAGAACCATATTTGGCCGGTATTTCGAGGAGGAAAGGTAATGGCGGAGTGATTCCGCATGGTTGGAATGGTTGAAAAATCGGTAGCTCTTTTTTCGCCGTAAATGGTGGGGTGAGTACCGGATGGTGGTTCCGTCGTATAGACCGACGCACGTCAGCAAAGTGGGTCTAGAACCAGGTCAGCATCGGTGCTTGCCCAATTGGTGGTTCCTTTGGCAATTGCCCTAACAATGTGTGCAGTAGTCTTTGTCGTATCCCAAGTTTGGGTCATGACTAAAATCATGCATTGTATGTGAGGAAACCGGTGGAATGGCCATCACAAAGGCAGTTGTAGTTTACCAGACAATTGTCAATGTAAATTGAATCTTAATTTCAGATCGGCAATGACATTTCTTGACGTCGTTTCGAGCTTGTCGGTTTGGAACCACCAGGGTTCTCGTCGTTTTGGTACCGGGCTACCATGTGCACGGCCACTCTGCCGGAACAAAGTTCCGAGACTTGAAAATTAGTGTACAAAGATAGAGCATAGTGGATCATGACTGGACGGCAGTTGCTTTGTGTTCGTATTAGTTTATCATCGAAGGGTCTATTGACATCTGTCTTCACATTGTGGACTCAGGAAAGGTATCGGATGAAATCATTGAATGTGTGTTGGGTTTGCAGAGATAATGGCAATTTTGCAACCAACGTGCTAGAACCCGACCACACATTCAAAGCAGTACTTGAAATGTGAAAATGGTAGAAGCAGTTCAGATCTTTTACCGGATCATACGCAGAGTAATATGTACAAGAACGATGTACAATCTCAATGTGACTCCCGTCCATGATCGATTCTGGTACCACGATCTATCCACATTGGAACCTGACAAACTACCCTTTCCATTAGTAAAAACGAAAACTGCTCTCCAGAGTCATCTATCAGTATTCTCGACAAAGAAAACATTGGCCAATCAGTGCCGGATGTCTCAACCATGGTGTTTCGATACCCAAAATCCAAGAAAACCAGACACCCCACGCTACGCTTGATTGTCCTCTTCAATCGATACTTTACAAACGTCTATCCTATCGCAGCTTCATCCTCCTTTCCATCCGGTTGCAATTTTCTTTTGTGCAGCGTTCCATTTGCGTCCCCATCCCGTTTCCGCAGTTTGCAAAGCCGTTTTTGCGGGGGAGAAAACTCCCGTTGGTCCCACGCAGTGTCCTAATTGAGAAGTTCTGGTTGGCCCCAAATTTTCACTCCCTGCTCTTCTTCTCCATTGCCGACCATGTCAAAACCCCAGTCACCTTTTTTGAACGAGTCCGATGACGCTGAGTCGTTGATTGAGTTTGAACGCTTGGAATCCACCTTGCCTCCAGCGCTCAAGCGGTCGGCTTCGTCGTTGCTCGAGGCCATCCAGACCAGTACCCCACACACTCCTTCGCAACTGCATGTCAATGTGGGTGCCAGCGGCCATCAAGGACACCAGAATATCAGTTCGCCTATACCCCAGCATGCTGGTGGAGAAAGCCACTTCAATTCCGCCTGGTTGAACTCAGGGATCCCCTCCTCGAGAACCCCATCCCAGCATCCTCCAAATGTCCGGAACCCTGCTTACAAGCATAGCTTGCTTTCCAAATTGTCCAAGTCTGAGAACGGAAGAGAAGCTTCGCCCATCCCCATTCCTAGGCCTAAGTTCAACGAGAATATCCACAAGCCGGCCATGAATACTAAGCAGTCCAGTACGGGGGTGCTTTGGGTCACAGAAAGGGCCTCTGAATATGGCTACGACTCCGAACACGTGGGAGAGTGGGCTAACTTGGGACAGGGTGCACCTGAACATGGTGACACTGTGCCGGGATCGTTCATTCGTCCCAAGTCTATCCCTGTGCCCGACTATTCCAAGGAATACGCTCCCACTGCTGGAATTAAGCCCTTGCGGGAGGCAGTTGCCAATTACTACAATGAAACCTACCGTCATGGCAAACACAGCAAATACACTTACAAGAATGTGTGTATTGTTCCTGGAGGCAGAGCTGGTTTGACAAGAATTGCTTCCATTATTAGTGACTGTTATTTGGCATTCTTTTTGCCTGATTACACCGCTTACGCCGAGATGCTTTCGTTGTTCAAGAACTTCTCTCCAATTCCAGTACCTTTAAGCGAGGCTGACAATTATGAATTTCATTTGAAGATGATCAAGGACGAATTGACTCGCGGAGTTAGTGCCTTATTGACGTCGAACCCAAGAAACCCCACTGGAAGGTGCATGACGCCACATCAATTGGAGCAATTGCACCAATTGTGCCGAGAAAAATGTTTGTTGATTATGGACGAGTTCTATTCTCATTATTACTACGATGATGATTGTACGGGTTCATCCATTAGTTCGGCCCTGTACGTGGAGGATGTCAACCGTGATCCAGTATTGATATTGAACGGGTTGACCAAAGCCTTCCGCTTGCCTGGATGGAGAATCTGCTGGGTATTGGGCCCGGAAGAATATATCAATTCGTTGGCTAGTGCTGGATCATTCTTGGATGGTGGTTCCAACGCTCCTTTCCAGTTTGCAGCAGTGGATTTCCTTGAGCCCTTGAAAGTGAAACAAGAGATGAAGGCACTTCAATTGCACTTCAAGATGAAGCGCGACTATGTTATTGGCCGGTTGTCGAAAATGGGGTTCAAGTTCAACGAAAGAAACATCCCCAACTCTACGTTTTACTTGTGGTTGAATTTGAGTCACTTGCCGGGAAAGTTGAGCAATTGCTTGGGCTTTTTCCACGAGTGCTTACATGAACAAGTGATTGTGGTGCCAGGATTCTTTTTCTTAATCAACCCCCAGAACTTATCGAGACTTGAGGAGGTGATTTGGTACAATTACGTGCGGATCAGTTACGGGCCTGAGCTTCATCATTTGGAAAAGGGAATGGACGGTATTGAACATATTTTGTATCGGTTTGGGTGTTTGCCTTATGAATTGGAGCAGAAGAAAAGCGTCGAGTAAGGTTGCAAAATCAAAAAATCAGTGAATAGTTTTTGAAATTTATTTAAGTATGGTAAAATAAAATGACAATTATCCAAGTGTATTATTTAAATACGAGTTTAGAATTATAGAAATTGTTGCATTGCAAAAATATATGCGCATTCTTAGTATTTGAGTAAAGATAAATAGAGTGGAATGTTGAGCAGAAACAACTAAATTGTAGGAAGTCAATATCAATAATGGAATCTCAGTATCGAATACTGTTTTTTTCTAAAATCAAATATTCAATTATTATCGGATATTGGCAATTGAAAATATAGAATGGAAATACTTTTGAAATTGGAATTCGGAATGTCAACAATATTGCCCGTAGTCGGAAAGTCGAAATTGAATTCTGAAAGTATAATAACAACATTAAATATAAATTGTAAAAAATTAAGCAAAAACTCTAAATCTGAAAACTGAAGCTTCGTTTGGAATATGTAGTGCTAAACATTAACATTTGTACACCAAAATAGGTGGAATAATTAAAAATATACTACATCTGAATAATTGTACATTTAATATCAAATAACATTTAAATACGAATATTTGAAGTTTCTTGAAATTCAAAATATTCCATACTCTAGAATATTCAAAACATTTTATTTACCATAATCACTCAAAATTCAGTTAACAGCAACTGAATCCCAAACATTTTTAATCAAAAAATAGAATAACCAAATATTGCTAACTACAAATTGATATTCCTAGTCAAGGAAAATTATCAAATGCTGAAGCTATAGTATAACATATCCATCTTGAATAATAGGCAAATTAAGTCTACTTTTAACGCAAATTCCCGAGTCTTGAATGATATTTCTCGAGTCACAGATATTTACTGAAAACAAAATTTAATAATTTACAAATATTGTCTATTAATACAAATAAAACCCAACATCATTCTTCTTCTTCATATCTTGATGAACAACTTAAATTGCTCTCTCCAAACTTCTCTTTTCCCTCTCTCTATCCTATAGACTTCAATTAGAACCTCAACCAGTGCAGGTAAACTACCCGGTTCAAACCGTCGAGTTCGAGCGCTACCACGTGATCTCCCCACAAAATCGACTCTTTCGTTGTTTGCACTTGCTATTCCCTTTTGCCCAATTGTCATTACTTGCTATCAAATCCTGCTTAAATTGCTGCAATTACTGTCATAGTTGTTGAACATCTGTCTTATACATCAATGTCTGCTCTGACGCGAGCATTGTCCGTGCAGTTTCCAACGTCTGTGTCTTCACATTTGGAATCTTCCAATTCCCTATCCTCGAATACCCCCTCCGTTCATGCCTCCATTTCGCCCCCGAGGTCATCGTTCCTCGCAACATTCTGGAGCTTCTGGAAGTATTTAGTGATGCGAATCATGAATCTTGTGTTTCTAGATCTCCCTGCCTCCCTTCTCCGACTATTGCTGAAAACGTTTGAGTTCAGGTTGAATCTCTCGCTGATTCTCCTTATCTTGGTGGGGTTGCTGGTGGTGAGCTTCTTGATTGTCCGCTACAAATACTTGACGGGATATTCCAAGGACTTGAATAAAAAGTCGCCCTTGGCCAAGTCTCCAGCGGCGGCCCCCAATCTCTTTGTTGAGGGCAACAAGAAACGTGAACCTCGGGCCACGAATTACCTTGACGAGTTTCTAAGCGCCATAAAAGTGTTTGGTTACTTGGACAAGTCGGTTTTCCATGAGTTGACCAAGAATATGACTACCCAGAAGCTTGCTAGTGACGAAATTATGTATTTGGACGACAAGTTGGGATTTTCCATTGTGGTGGAAGGGGTAGTCCAGGTATACACAAAAGTGGCCCATCCAGAGACCGCTTCTGACGACGATTACGAATTAGACCGGGAAGAGGGGTTGATTTTGGGGTCCCAAAGATATCAGCTTCTCAACGAAGTCAAAAGTGGTGCGCCTCTCAGCTCTCTCATTTCCACCTTGGATCTCTTCAAACCCATTTATCACAGTGCAACCCTGCCTTCGTCTGAGGTCGACCTTCCATTGAGTTTGTCATCGCCACAATTGGACCCCAAATCCGATAACCCTTTCGAGCCCATTCCTGAGGTTTACCCAAATATTATTGCTCGACCCAAGCTAAATAATGACACCAGTAAGCGCCATTCTCACCAGTCCACCGCCACTATTGCCATCATCCCGTATCTGGCATTTCAGAGAGTGCAAAGCAAGTACCCCATAGCCACTTCTCACATTGTAACTATGGTGTTAACACGGTTGTACAAGGTCACAATGAACACTATCCATAACTACTTGGGGTTGACCACAGAATTGCTCCAGAGTGAAATAAAGTTAAACGAACACCAATTACAGGTTCAAGGATCACATTTGCCTCAGTACTTGATCGATGGGTTACTGGAAAAGCTCTCTCGTCTGTCTAACTCCCAAACACTCCAGAAGCAGGCCCTGGAACGACATTTGAAACCAAGTACCCGCCACAAACCGTTGGAAAGACAAAGTTCGTCGAGGTACGTCATTTTAGACTCTAGGATGAAGGCTACACACCCTGGGGATTTGCTCTCTTCGGTTCCAATCTCAAGGAAATCTTACTACAAATTGTCCTCTTCAATTGAGGACTCACCCACCGACATAAAGCGTCGCAAAACATTGAATTCCCTCAAATCATCTGCATCCATCCCCAAGAGTGGTAATTTCGGTCGCACCAGTAGTAATTCACAAATTGCTAGCTTCGATAATGTAAAGAAAAGAACGTTCTCAGACGAACGAGAAGAGACTGAAGAAACTTCCCTACGTATTGCTATTGTTGAAAACTTGTTCAAGATCATTGGTGTGAGTGAGAAACTGCATATTTTGATGAGTAATGCTGCCGGAAATAATAGTTTCTCTGGTGCTTCTTCTGCTAGCAGTTCGGTGGTTGGACTCGATACCCTTGTCAATAGTTTCGATGACTCTAGGAACTACAGGGTTAGATTTGATTCTTTCAACAGCACAATGTCCAACCCGACTTCGGTATCAAGAAGCTCTACCCCTGGAGGCAAGTTTTACAGTACTATTAGGACAAGAAATGAACAGAACTCCTTGATGAATACCATTCATGTGTCACAGTTGAAAAGAAATGGAAACATGGTAAATGTTCCATCTTCTAGTCAATTCAGTCATAAGCAACCGGAAATCAATTTCTCGGCCGTTAAGGATGCCTTTGCAAAAGCCCTCGACATCAAATACTATGAACCTAATACCACCTTGGTGGTTCAAAATAGTTTTGATACCGGACTTTATTATGTTATTGATGGAACTTTAGATGTTTATTATCAGAGTTCTGAGACCTCAAAGCATGGGCTCACGCCTAATGTTGGTCCAAGTAAACGGAAACTCTACACGGTTAAACCAGGTGGTATTGCCGGGTATTTGACTTCGGTTGTTGGGTTCAGGTCTTTATCTTCCATAAAAACTCCTAAACATTCAGGGGCAATTGTTACCCATATTGCAAAGTCTGACTACTCAAAGCTCCTTGACAAGTTCTATTTTCTTCAATTACCAGTAGCGATTAGACTCAAAAATTTGCTTTCGGAGCAAATTATGACCATTGACTATGCTTTAGAGTGGTGCCACATACCTGCTGGCCAAGTATTATGTCACCAAGGAGATTTATCCAATGGTTTCCATGTGGTATTGAGTGGAAGATTTAGAGTGGTAAAGTATAACGAGGAAAAGAACCCCAAAACCTTGGTTAACACAGAAGAAGATGTCCATGATTATAATGATAATCTAATCGATGAAACAAATAGCCACCATCATCTCAAGGACCAAGATGTGGAGATACTTGGCGAATATGGACACGGCGAATCTATTGGCGAAGTCGAAGTATTGACTGCCTCTAAAAGGACTAGCTCATTAGTTGCAGTAAGAGACTCAGAAACAGCAAGAATTCCAAGAGCTCTTTTTGAAATGTTGTCGTTACAGAACCCTTCAATTATGGTTAAAGTATCGAGATTGGTTGCATCAAAGGTAGTTTCAAAAGAATCACAAATGAATATTGCAGCCAATAGTGTTATCTCATCAAGTACCACATCTTATATCTCTAACGATTACAAGACAATTACCATTTTGCCAACAGTTAGTGGATTACCTGTTCGTGAGTTTGCCGACAAATTGGTCCATGCATTGAAAACCATTGGAAGAAATGTGATTGCACTTGATCAGGCCTCAACTTTGACACATCTTGGTAGACATGCTTTTGACGAGAGATTGGCTAGGTTGAAGCTCTCAGGTTATTTTGCATACTTGGAAGAAGAGTACGAAACAATTGTCTATGTTTGTGACACACCAGTTAAGTCCAATTGGACTTCCACATGTATTTCTCAGGGAGATTGTATTTTATTGTTGGCAGATGCTGATGACGATTCTGTTGCAACCAGTATCGGTGAATATGAACAATTGTTGATTAAATTGAAAACAACAGCAAGAACAGATTTGTGTTTGATTCATCAAGATAAATTTGTGATGCCGGGATCTACAGGTATCTGGTTAAAAAATCGGGTTTGGGTCCAAGGACATCATCATATACAAATGCACATTGAGCGCAATACTGTCCAGGAAACCAATAAAAAGACATTCAATTTGATCAGTGGCATAGCATCTAGAATTTCCAATAATCCCAGCATCAAATTGAAACTTGAAGAGGCCAAAAATAGAGCTATGTCGTCATTTGGTAGGTTCAGCCAAGAACTTCATCACCGGCATAGTCAATACAAGTACAATCAATCACACAAGTCAGACTTTTTGCGATTAGCAAGAATCTTATCTAATGAAGCTGTGGGCTTGGTTTTAGGTGGTGGGGGTTCTAGGGGAATATCACATGTTGGAGTTGTAACAGCTTTAGAAAGACATGGAATACCTGTCGACTTGATTGGGGGTACATCAATTGGATCATTTGTTGGTGGTCTTTATGCTAAAGATTACAATATTGTATCCATCTATGGTCGAGCTAAAAAGTTCTCGAAAAGAGTGGCTTCATTGTGGAGGTCCATTTTGGACTTAACTTATCCTGTTACCTCATATATTACGGGATATGAATTTAATCGAGGAATTTGGAAAGTATTTGGCTTTACCGAAATTGAAGACTTTTGGATAAAATATTTCTGTAATTCAACCAATATCACCAATTCCACCATGGAAATACATGAAACAGGGTACGCATGGAGGTTTATCAGAGCTTCTATGTCACTTGCAGGATTGCTACCACCTATAGCATTCAATGGATGCATGTTGCTAGATGGAGGATATTTAGATAATCTTCCTGTAATGGAAATGAAAAAGAAAGGTGCAAAGTATATTATTGCCGTGGATGTTGGTTCAGCCGATGATAGAACTCCTATGAACTATGGTGACACACTCTCAGGATTTTGGGTGTTATTTAATCGGTGGAACCCTTTTTCTAGCCATCCAAACGTACCCAACATGATGGATATTCAGATGCGGCTCGCATATGTGGCTAGTGTGAATGCTCTTGAGTTGGCCAAAAAAACACCCGGTGTCATATATTTGAGGCCACCTATTGACAACTACGCCACTCTAGATTTTGCCAAATTTGATGAAATTTACCAAGTAGGATTGGGGTATGCTGATAATTTGTTTACAAGCTGGCTGAAGAACAAGAAAATCCCACCCATACCTGGAATGGCAGATATGTCCAAGAACAGCGGCGGAAGTGAAAGAAAGGTTTTGTACAGGCGAAACTCCATCTAACGATGATGTCCTTGGTCATTACCTTAGGATATCTGATCGTTCAATCACTTTACTTCTACTCAACAAAAGATTCATAATTCGTAGTTCAATACTGATGAGAATTTTCTTAATATGAGCATTCTAATTCATTATATACAATTTATTCATACATCTTAAAAGTTTGCAACTATTTTAAAGTAAATTTAACAAAGTTGAAGTGAAGAAAATCTTATAAGTGGTAGCGCCGTGCTATATAAACTTTGCAATCTATTTTCCCAAGCTTTCCTTATCCAAACTCTAGACAACCTAAATGTTACTGTCCTAAATTATGACTCCATTCGGATGCATATCAAGAAAACAAAGTGTCAAGCAGCTACATAGAATATTTTTATTTAGCGTCAAACGATCATTAGCTTTGCTCCCTTCACATAATGATCCCCTTCTCGATTTGAACAGTCCATCTTCACAAACACAAACCACACCTAAAAAGCAATTGCTTAAGTTCCAAATCGACGAGAAATTACGATTCAATCCTAATTCCGTGGTTCCTTTTACCGATTTTGGAGTGTCAGCGTTTTTCCAAGAGAGACTTGATAAGTGGTTTCGCTCAACTCCTTCTGATAGCAAAAAAGCAATACCTACCCAAGAACAGCGAAATGCATTGGCGGTATTGGGCTCTGGACAGAACCTCGTTCTAAAGGGAAAGAGCCGCTCTGGCAAAACCCTTGCTGTTTTGCTTCATGCATTTCTGGTTTCCGTCAACAAGACTCTTCCTAAAAATTACATGGGAAACCCCAATAACGTTCTTCTCGATAGTGTCATCATCGTACCAACTGACGAGGTCATCGACACATACTATAGGTATTCTGAAAGGCTACTCCTGGGTATAACGCCTCTATGCTGTCCTAGAACGTACGGTTCCAACGGATCACTAAAATATGGACCTCTTGTGATACAATTCTGCTACTCAGATGGTACTTCGAAAAGATTGTGCACTCGCCCTACAGATACTTCTACTTTGCCCCATATTATGATCGGAACATCGATGAGAGTTAGAAAGGCATACACTTCGAGAGCTAAAGATATTCGAATTTACAAGCAAAATTTTGCCGAAGTGAAGTTTGTTGCCGTTGATGAATCAAGCGTCTTTTTCAAGTGTACTGACATGAAGGGTGATCTTTTCGTTGACTATATTAAGTTGAAGAAGGCAAGATATTTTAGTTGGTTGGCACATTTCTTAAGATCTTTGCGGGGTAGCGAGGGATCTATAAACCCATTAGATACTTCGAAACATCCGATTCAATTTTGCTTTGTCGTAACCCCTGAGCATCCTCATAAGATCATATTGAAGTCGGAGATTTTTGAGCCAGGAGATGAGAAGCTTCGAAAGAATATTGAACAAATGAAAGATTCCACGAATAAGAACGATCAGGCTCTTCTCGAAGTATTGAAAGCGAGGTTGATGAAACGAATCAATTCTCATCGAGATTCTGTTAGTGTTTTACTTGGTGAAGTTATTCGATATCATTATAGGAATGATGACGATAACCCGAAAAATGCTTTATATGTTATGGGAGACTTTGAAATGCAACTGCCAAAAGTGGATGCTTATTTCCCTATGGTCTATAATGGTTCCCTTGAAGAATTCACCAACATTCATTCTTTGCCTACTGCCGGAGAAGCAAGAGCAATGATACAACAATATGCCAAAGCAAAATATGATTTGAAAGGTCCAGAGAGAGTATTTGTCAAAAAAGTTAATAAAACAAGCGTTCATGAACTTTTTGTTTTGTTCAGCAGAATCCTCCCAACATTTCGTCTTAAGAGCATTAAACCAATATTAATTGTGGTTCCTTCATTCATCAATACCGACAGTTTAGCCAAAAGATTGAACAAATGGAAAGACAAGGATGAGAAATCCTTTATTGCCTACGGCAGAAATTCATTTTATACTCGATATTTCCTGAAAGAAGATGCTGGAAATGTGGTAATACGATCTTCAGAACTACTTGGGTTGCACATTGAGAGTGTCTCGAACATAATGTTGCTTGGTATTTACACCTTGCTCCCCCAATTAGCTTACTCAGACATGGAGCACAAAGAAAGAATCAACGGAATTGAAGATCCCTATGGTGACTTATTGCATCACTACGTGTGGAAGCTAGCTGCTTCCAAAAGCGAAGAAAAGAATATCGTCTTTTGTTTAGAAGGAAAGAAAGAATACCGACCCAGATACAATTTAATCTTTGGTTTGAACAACAGTGGTAGCTTAATGAATATTAAACGGTTTGATAATTCCGAACGCTCGGGATAATTTTGATGCATGCTTATAGATTTCAAATAAATACATGTATATACAACACCCATTTACATGCTTGCCTGTGGACTAGAAGATGAAATATCTTCAGTCTTTAATTTGATTCGCAAAGACTCCAGTTTGTCATGAGTTTTACTCCCATTTTCCAAGTCATAATAAAACTTTAGAACCTTGGGGTGAGTTTTAACCTTACTTTCGTTAAAGTTTAGCACTTGCAAACCTTCTCTAGATACTGCCCTTGATAAAGCAACATAAGATTGTCCTGTTTCAAACACTTTTTTCAAATCAACTTTAACTTTTTGCAAAGTTTGACCTTGAGATTTATGAATAGATAATGACCATGCCAAAATCAAAGGAAATTGAACCCTGGACACAAGCACATTACCTTCGTCGTCTTCAATCTTCCATTCTTCTGGCTCCACTAAAACTGTTCGTGTGGTAACCCCATCTGGCTGCAAGAACTTTACTAATGGGTACTTGTCAAACTTGTTGTCATCCCTGAACATTTTCCTAAGCTGTAATTTTCTTTCTATGTTTTCCATTTCTTCATCTGTCAAGTTCTTTTGAGACAATTGCCCAGTTGAAACTATGCTCCCATTTGATATATCATTGAAAATATAGTCACTGACATCAGAATTATCTGCAGATCCTGCTGCTGCTGGTTTCTCTCCTTTGAGTTGGGTTTTCAAATAAGTTTCTTTTTCTACAAAATCAACGACAGTTCCTAAGGACCCATTAACCAACTTATCATCAAAATTCTTAATACACATTATTTGAGCATTCTTCTTAAGATACAATTCGTGAGGGGCCAAAAAATTATTCAATATTGCCTGGGTCTGTGGTTCACTTAAACGTGAATTGTCTTCAGAAGTATAAAGAACTGAATTTCCTGGCAAGTTTCGAAGTCGTTGGTTATTTGCTCGGTCAACTTCATATCTGGTAGCAAATAGCTCAGCTGGTTCTATACCATTAGGACATGGCACTGGTCTATTCAAACTTTTAAACTGAGAAATTGTTTCCGATGATACTCGACCATATCTCATTTCGTTTAGCATATCGATAAACACTTGGTCACCTTTTTGGCGGAATATTTCCTTTAGCATGATAGTCTGTTCTATTGTCTCTTTCCAAGCACTGCTTTCGAATGAAAAGAATGCTTCTGGTGTTTTATCCAATTCTGTCCCGTCCTTTTTAAATTTCTTAACCACAGGGGGTAATTGATAATAATCACCACAGACTACTATCTGGATTCCACCAAAGGGTTTATTACTTTTTCTAATCACTTTTCCAATTTCATTTAGCTTATTGAAAAGATAGCCATCAATCATTGATATTTCATCAATGATCAACACATTTGCCAGCAACCATCGATTCATCGCTTTTCTGCTTTTTCTGATCATTTTTGTCAATTTGTCTACTTTGCCGTCTCCAAGACCAATACCTGCGAAACTATGCAATGTTGTTCCACCTATATTACATGCAGCTAATCCAGTAGATGCAGTAACAGCAACCCCAGTTTTGTATTTTATCTTTAACTCCTTAATAATGGATCTTAAAAGAACAGACTTACCGGTTCCCGCAGAGCCTGTATAAAATAGTGAATGTCCTTGCAAGACTTGGTGCAAGACATACTGTTGTTCCTTTGATAGAATCATTGGAGTAACATGTTTAACGTCAGTTTCAAGGCCTGTGGTTTGTGGTTGTTGAGTAGCCAATTGAATGGTGTGGAAAGAAGGATTTTTCTTCTTGTTCGTATCGGGTGTTTTCTTTTTGGTTGAAGTTGTAAAGGATCTCACTGGTTGTGGTTTAGGTTGTGGCTTCTTGAATGGCGACTTGTTAAGAGGGGACAGTGGTGTTGCAGCAGTGATGGGAGATCCCGGTCGTTTTCTGGGCAACAACTTTGCCACTATCTGCTGACTTTCAACTAAACTTTTTGAAGGCTTTTTATTAGCCTTAAAGTTAATAGGTTGAAGAACTTGATTTGATTCACGGAGGATGTGAACTTTGTTATTTGCGTTTTTTGAGCATGACTTTTCTTCAATGGATGAATCTACGATCTTGTTTATACTATCTGATTTGAGAATGGATTGATTTGAATACTTTGCTTCAATTTCTTCAAATGTTAGTATTGGATTATGGGGATTGACAGATGACTTGGAATTTTTTGACACCAGTTTTGCGCTTGGGTAAGGTGATGATAATTTTGGTGATCTTGTTGGTAATGTCTCTTGTGAATAAGGTTTCGACTTTGTTCTTGACTTGTTTCTTGATTGGGAATCACTTGTCTCTAGGTATCCTTTAACTTTTTGAGATCCTATAGTAGCTGAGATATCCCTAATCTTTGGCAGTTTCGGGCCCACTTTAGGCAGACAAATTGAAGATACTGGTTGCGAAGTACAAACTTGATACTTGGCACTTTGGGTTGACGTGTCTAAAAATTTGGGTTGAGACAGAAACTTCACCGACAGAGACAGGTCCCACAGCAAACTGTCCGTAGCCAGAAACAAAAATTGACTAGCGTCATTTATGGGAAAGGATGCATGGTTTGTCCTGGTAGGTCTCTTTGTAGTAGAAAAGACATCTTTTGCACCTTTTGGTGCCATTCGTTTCAACGGAGAGCTTGCAGGGTGTGTTTCATCTTCGGAGGAAGTCGCTATATCTATGTAGATGTGGGGGTCCTTCTTTTCCAGTGATGAGGGGGCAGGGTGTTCGAATTTCGCCACTGCTTGCAAAAGGCTGGAATCGTCTTCACTAAACACGTCAGAACTGGGTGACAGAAGCGCTCCCGTCACTGATTGAGAAGGAGTTCGAGTTCGAGTTCGAGTTGACCCGCCATAACGATTGCCAATAGGGTGAACGTTGGCCTTGACTCGTCCGTGTAGATGCAGCAATCTTTGACGGCTCATGTCCCCGGCTGGCAGCGTGGGGGAAGGATGAAGGGGATTGCTGTCGTCGCTGAAGGACTCGTCAAAGTCAATACCGTCAACAATGTCGTCTCCCATGAGATGGCTGTGTCCAGCACGGGACATTAACGGCGCGTAACAAACAGGAATGCTGTTGGCAGAAGGTATAGAGTTGACGCGACGGAGGAACTGAACAGTATAAATCCAGTGTTTGGATATTTGGGTAGGAGCTGACGACGTTCGAAACATATATGGACGACAGGAAGAAGGTCAATGTTGATTCTAGCACTTTACGACGGGGATCCCATAGCTTTTGGTTGTCGCCCACCTCGTTTAACTGAAGAGAAGAGAAGAGAATGCAAGCACGGTTCGTGAAATTGATTTTCCACACGCGATTGTTGATGATCAAGAGAGGATGAAGAGATGGTGACAGGAAAAAGGTGAGAAAGAAAAGTGGATGAAATGTCGGGAGTTCGATCCTCTACGAGGGAGCCCCGCTATGAGATAAAGAGAGTAGGTGGTCTAAAGGGGAAGGAGAAATGGTAGGATTATAAGGAAGAGAAACGAGAAAATAGCAACATGCAGCAGGACATGAAGAAATCGGGAAAATAGAAATAAAAGACAATAATAAGAATAAAATGAAGAATAAGGAGAGAAAGATGATCTGAATGAGGTGTAGACAAATTTACGATCGATACGAATTAACCAATACGTTACCTTGTCCTAATTATATTGCATAGCATAATAATGTCTTGTTGACGAGGTAACTTCAATAGGATATGACGTAAATGTGTATTCTCGACTGGTATTGCCAGTCCTGCTAGGCATTACCGCGCCTTATTAATATCAGTATCAATTTAACCTTGAAAAACCCATGTGCATCCGTAGGTTGGTATTCTTCAGCTGAACACTGAAAATTGCAGGACATATAAAGACTTTTGCAACACCATTTCTTGCATCACCTCTGTGTTATCGGAATCCGCCCATTCACCATGTTAATACTTCATAATAGCCACATCATCATACTACTTTTGATTAGCTCCAATGGCCCATCCCAAGCCACTCACAAGTAAGTTGGAAATCTTCTCACTGGCATTGTTTGTAGTCTGGGTGGCATCCTGGATGATGTCACTTGCTATAGCACTAACCTGCTCCATGGGCTTCACCACGACATAACTAATCATCTTGGCCTCCTCCACATCACTATCCAAATAATGCTCTTCTAATTGCCGGTTCACCAATTCCCATTGATCTAAGATGATCTTGCTATTGTCGGTAGAGTTCTCAGCACGAGCTATTTGCACTGTAAGTGACAAAATCTCCCGTTGCTTGAGGAGGATATCTAACTTTGACTTGTCATCCCCATCATCGAACCAACTGGGGGAAACATACTTTCCCACTTGGTAAAACGTCAACCAAAATTCGTTAATCCTTTCATCCAGATAATGGTCAAACAACTCTTTGCTTTGGGTGTATGCAAATTGGAAATTGTTATCCACCAAAGCTGACTCGATGCATGCACTCTTGAGCTTATTAAAATAGTAATTTTGCGATACCTTGTCGTCAAATTCATAGTATAAGATCAAATCGTTCAATATCTTGTACAATTTTTCAAACGCAAGGTAAGACTTAGGATTTTGTTCAAGTATGGTTGTAATGAGGTTGATGGCGTTGCAGTATTCATCGCCTTCGTCGTTGGAGAACTTTCTCAACAATTGTCGAGGTGTAAATGGTTGGTTCTTTTCCACTACTATCTTAAAGTTCTTCATGTTTGTCATGGCTTTAAAAAGATGCTTGAATCTGACAATTTGGTGGTGATGTTCCTCATTCAAGCTTTTGTCAAGAGCAAGGGTGTCAAACAAGTCCAAGCATTGGTGAGCTTGACGAAGGTGGCCGATTTTGTCATTAATATTGGTGGCCAAATTGAAGGAGTCCCAGAATTTCTCCAATATCAAGTCGTATAATTCATTGGCGGAGACAGAGATTTTCCCTTCCTGCCAGAGTTCTTTTACAACATCAAATAAATTGGAGAATAGTAACCGGTCAATGACAACTTTATCTGCTTTCTCCTTATCGACGAAAAATTTGCTTTCGTATATCTCCACCGTGTGAAGTAATTGCGACCAATTGGAGCTGTTGACATTATTCATAATTTTGAAAATCTCCTTATCTGCGTCAACAACCTCGGGGGCATACTTTTGTTGCAAATATTTCAAAATGGTGAGTTTGTTTATGGGGAATAGTTGTTGGCAGGCATCTATTGTTCCCGTCAACGATGCAATTGACCTGCTGTTTGGCTCGTATAAAGGCTTGATGGGGTTATTGTCGGCAATCACAAACTCTTCAAAAGAGGGGTACTTGGATACTTTGTCAAAGTCGATAGTTAAGTCTAGTGCCAGTTGGTCGGACTTGAAAAGAGACAAACTGATTTTAATGGAATCATAGATCTTGATGATGTCAATTGATGCCAAAGTATCAGAATCCTCTCTAAATGCATAAAAGTAGCAACTGGCTAGGTAGTACTTTACAATCTCACGAAAGTCGTCAAACTGGAAGTCAGGGCTTTCCACAATGGATCGCAAAGCAACGTTCCAGAGTGAATATTTGTCCACGGGCGAGGCCAGGGGGTATTTTACAAACAAAAGTCTTTTCAAGGGATCAAAATCGTTCTCATGATACGAAACCACCGGTAGTATTGCATTGGCCATCCACTGCCGCCTGTCGATGGCATTTCCCTCCATGGGTGCAAACAAAATGTCGAGTTTGGCGCCATAATTTCTAGTGTATAAATAATCATGAAAATGAGTGCCATTGGGATAAACTGCCCCGTAGTTGTCCCAATAGTATGCAAAAGGCTCGATGACGCCGGTCTTCCACCTTTGGAAATCGCTGTCACTGGCCACGACATCAAATAACGGATCTAGCATGGCAATGTCGTTGTAGAACTTGCACCAGTGCAACGTTTTGGACTTGACAAAGTCGACCAACGCTTGTCTGCCCAAAGAAGTGTGTTGGAACAGCAAGAGTTGGGCCGACGAGGACGAATCGATGACCAAATCAGATGCTGTTTTGGAGAGGGAGGAGTCGGGGACGGTGCATCCTGCCAGCTGGCTCACTTTATTGGCAAACTCCTCAATATCTTCCTCGTCTACGACATTGTCGTCTTCGTCGAGCAAAATGCGAGCAAGCTTGGCCACTTCGCCAATGGCTAAGGTATGAGGAAAGGTGTACACCAAGAGTGCATTGGTGAGGTTGCCGATGGTGGCCACATGCAATTGCGGCGAAAGCAGACGCACGGTGCGAAAAGCATGCTCTAACTCCGCGAATCTGGCATCGTCCGCAAGAAGCAGCACCACCGAGACATATATCTTGGCGTCAAGGGTAGAAAGAGTCATGGTGGGGTGGTGATGGTGAAGCAGAGTGTGTGTCGCATATTGCTTTGAGGAAACGCGACAACGACATTGACACGACACAACCGCGACACAACCGCGACATTTGGAATGGAGAAATGTCTCAGGAGACATTTCAGACATTTCTCCATAGTATACCACAACCCTCTACCACCTCCAACCTCGTGCCAACCTCTACATCCTCCCTGTGCCGCTTCTCACGCAATGTCGTTTGTTAGCAACAAGCAGCAGCGGTTGATCGACGAAACGGTGGCCAACCACGTTAAGTACTACGACAAGATCATGGCCCAGTGCTTGCGACTACGGCACGACATCTTCCACGTCAACACCACCATCGTTAGCGAGCTCGCACACGGCGCCGTGACGGCCGAAACCAAGCTCAAGTTGCGCCAGCTTGCCCTCGACTTGGACAAGATGGTGGAGTCCTACAAGAGTCACGTGCACCAGTTGTCAACCCTCATCACGGTGGAGCGAACCCGCAAGCACACCTACGTGGACGACATCACCAAGGGGTTGCAGCTCCTTCAACAACAGGAGTCGCTGGTGCGGGATGAGATCAACGATATCAAGAAGGTGCAGAAGCCCATGCTCGACAAGATGAACACGCTAGTGCGCAACTTCAACACTACAATCACCCCCTCGTCCACGCGAGCCATCCCTGCACGGGCCATCCGTGATAGCCACGATCCAGAGAGCTCGCTCATCGACAACCGGTCGTTGGTATTCAGTGAGGATGATTTGCACGCCATCTTCTCCGACGTGGACCTCGACTTGTCGGCCATTGCTGCCAATGGCAAGATCTTTGAAAAGGCGCGCGACGGCCGGTTGGTGTACAAGATGTCCCGTTCCACCCTCCCGGACATCACCGCTGCTAGCACCATTGGTGACTACGACCGTTTGATCGACAGCACCCTCCATTCCATCACCGTGCTTCGAGAAGAGGGACAAGAATTGAAGCGCAATTGGAACGCCAACGCCCACAAGGTCAAAGTCATCAAACAGGCGTTGCAGGAAGATGCCGAAATGGACGATTAGGGTGTCGTTCCTCTGTATAGTTAGTTTGCCGCATTCTCCCGTGTATAATACAATCTAGACACTAGCTAAGGCGCTATCTAGCTATCTATAGGACTTATCAAGATCACCGAGTCTCCTCTGACAAACACCATGTCGGTCTTTTTTATCACGGGATCTTCGTCGTCTTGGGAATATATGTATTCCTTGGCGTCACTCAACACCATGTTGCAATGGGAGTCGTATCCCTGGAGCTTGCCTCTCATTTCTCTGGCTCCTCTGAGCTTGACCAACACCGTCTCGTCCAACTGGAACCGAATCAAATCGAGCGGTTCTTGTTGCTGTTGTTCTGTCTTTATCGTGGACATCGATCCTTTGTATGTATGTATGGATTTATGAGCTGCTTGTCACGAGTATGGGACGTGGGCTTTCTGTGGAGGTGAAACCATGATGACGAACATCAACAAAATTAATTTTCGAAGTGAGCACGCGGTGCTACCATGTTGCGTTTTTTCGTAGTAGGGAATGAACATACGCAAGAGATCCGTGGTACGGAATACACAATTTGAGAGCTTGGAAGTAGATTTGAGCTTTAGAAGTAACCGAGGGTAAAATAGTAGTCTTAAAACTGGTGGTTTTGCGAGATTGTGGTTATGGTTGCTTTGCCCATTATCACACTGCAAAGTCCTTGTCTCGAAATAGCGAGCAACAAATCTGAGAAATCACACCCAAGTTTGGAGATCTATTAATTCAACTGATATTGCAAATTCTACTGCAAGCACTATTGCCCACCAAACACTATTGCAAATACTACAAAAATTACCTAACAGGTTGCTTGTGAATCTACACGGGTTATTACCAGAAATTTGCAATTTTGCACCCACATCAAAAAGTTCAAAACTGTACAAGAAAATGCGAAGCAATTAGAAACGAATTCCCTGTTCGCTGTTACAATGCAACAAGCTTGGTTTCTGACTCAGACTTGCCTTTCAATCCTTAACCAGACGGAACCCAAGACATTGTCGCGTGATATGTGAACAAAATGTCGCACCCGTGAGAATGTCGCACCTCTAAAATTTTTCAACCCTCCAGACCACCGTTCTTATCACCCAAGACCAAGCACCCCAAGGATAATGAACGTTCGTTCGGCAATTAGGGCGTTTTCATCGGTGTCGAGGCTCTGTGCCAGACAGAAAAAACTTGCATTCGATGACTTGAAATCCATAAAGCTTCGAGAACCCATTGTACCCACACACAATAACTTTGAGGTCAGTGAAGATCATCCCCTCTGGCAGTTCTTTGCCGACGGAAACAAGACGACCACTGCTTTGCGTGATAATGAGGAGATAGACTTGGACTCCCGTGAATGGTCGACCCCGGAATTGCGTCGTAAGTCGTTTGAAGACTTGCAAAAGATATGGTACTTGACGTTGAAGGAGAGGAACATATTGGCACGTGAAGTGAGGTTGGCTGAATCCATGCGTATCGAAAGTGAATTGGACCATGGCAAGTTGGATTTCAAGTTGGTTACGGTTCAAAAGAGAATCAAGCAAGTGCTTTTGGAGAGACAAATAGCCTATGAACGTGCACAATTGTTGCAGGAGGAACAACAAGAATACTTGCGGGACTTCAAAGAACGTTTCGTTGCCTGCGAAGACGATCAAGTGGACAACTATCACGAGAAATTGGTAAGATTGCAGTACGCCTTTTTCGGTATCCAGCCCGAACTCGAAGAGTACGATTTGGATAAAGACATAAACCCCAAATTTGTGGAGGGAATAGCGTACATAAGTGACTTGAAGTTGCAGAGATTCGTGAGATTACACCCCGATAGCGACTCCACTGGCCCCTTGAACGGACCCATGGAGCATCTTCCATTCTTTTTGCGCGACACCGAAGAGGCCATCGAAGAAGTCAAGGCTTTGAGAGAAGCAGGCGCCTCCAGGCCATTGGACAAGATAGACACCCTCCCATTCTTGAGGTCCGCCATTCAAAACATCATTGAGCAGGAAGACCCTGACCAAGTGGACTAATCTGTACATAGCTATACTGTAAATACATATCCATAACGGCATATTAGCGACATTGCGCGACATTTTCCTACAAAAATGTCGCATCGCTCAGTATCAAATAGGAAATCACCATTGCCAGGACCCTTGAGCTTGCAACACCACACGACAATGGGAGGAAGAATACATGGTTTTCTAGGTGGAGTGTTGCTCACGTCGGCCTTGACCTACTACACCGGCGAATACATCGCCAAAAACCAACAGTTTGTGTCTCGCCAGTTGAGAGCATCCAACAATATCATCAACAACAGAATACTCACTGACAGGGACTTGGCCACAGAAAATGAGCCTGTGAATTCGCAAGTCACCACCACCACCAGAGTGAGCTTTGCTGAGACTTCCAAGGACATTTGGAACGAGGAAATTATCAAAATGGTGAACTGGGTGTATTCCATCAACTGGTACCAGTGGGGGATCACCTTGGACCAAAAGATTGGCACGTTGACGGACAAGCTTGCAGAGAGCTTTAGGGACAAGAAATAGCGTAATAGCTACTACGAGGTTTGTATAATAACATTGCATCACGAATATATATTCAAACGCTACTTTTGCTTTGACTCGGACAAGTCGCGGTGGTTGAAGTAGGCCTTGATATCGCCGTAGATCACCCACTTGCCAATGGGGGCAATGAGCAGAAAGAGAAACCCAACAATGACCTGCAAAAGGCCCCATTGGCGCGGCAACACCCCCAACACCGAGCACCCCAACACCCATCCTACAATATCGGTGGTGATGGTGTCGTAGCCCTTGCTCAACTGATCAATCACCAACTCAGCACATTCCTCCCCCGGAATGGGGTTGCTGGGTCCTTCGATCTTTCTGGTGATCTCCGGCTTTGTCTTTTGCTCCTCTTCGAACCCCTCGCTCTGGAAATTCCCCGGGAACACGCACGAGACCCGGTAGTTGTAGGGTCCCATTTCCTGGCGAAGAATGACTGACAATGACAGCAATGCCGCCTTCATGGGGGCGTACTGGGCATAGCCGATGAACGGAAAGAACCCCACCACCGAGCTGAACAATATAACATGTCTGTGCTTGTGCTGGTGGTGGTTGTGGTGTCGGTTGCCTGGCAACAGAAGAATCTGCTTGAAACCACTGTGAACGACATTGACTGCTGTACTGTAGTTTGTGCTTATGCCCTTCTGGATATCGCTGCCGCTCAAGTCGCTGAAGAGCTTGGGCACAGAAGACCCGGCGCAGCAAAAGATGATGTCGGGGTCCTGGTTGCGGGCCACAGTAATCTCCTTCCACAATTCGGTGCATTGGTTGTAGTCGGACACGTCACTGACAATGTAGGTCAATTGGGCATCTACCACATCTCCCACCCTGTTTGAGATCCTTTCTATTTGGTCTTGGAGCTTTGATTCCGTTCTGGCGACAAGAATCACTGAGCAATGTCGCTGGTAGAGCTTGAGGGCCAAATCGGCACCCACTCCTTGCGAGGCTCCCACAATCAAAGCCGTCTTTCCCTCGACAGGGAAATGGGACTTGCTGAACCACATTGGACGATGACTGTCACTTTATCTTGACTGTGTCAGTGATATTAGTTGGGAACTGGTTTTGCCTAAACTGGTTGGGGATCATCAATCTTCAAATTTGATTTTTGGTATTTGACCTTTTTGACCTTTGATCCCCACATCGAAGAATTGCCATTTATTGGTCTTTTATGATGGGTCTGAGTGATGCTAAGGTCTAACATAGCATGGCTCACGACAGCTCTCAAGTATTTGGTCATGTCACTTACAGGTTTACTGATCGTATGAAATGGTTCATTACTATGTACAATGTATAGACAAATGATATGACGGTTGTTCTACTTTTGGGACAAGAATGGCGATGGGGGGAGTTGCACTGCCTCCTTGGTCTCTCTGGGCTTGGTGCCAAACTTCTTGGAAACCAAAAACTTGTCCTTGAGTTCACCAGTATAGTACTCCATGTTGGGGGTGTTTTGCAAGTTCTTCTTGATCTCCTCGTCTTCGATCTCGTTAGTTTCAGGGTTCCATTTGAATAATTCAACCTTACATTGGTGCACAGCATCGCGGAACGCTTTTTCGCCATCGGGCCTCCTCTCCACCAACTTCCTTACATTATGCTCGGTCACATCGTTGGGAGGAATGCTTTGCAACTCCAAACGGGCAACCACTTTGGCATTGAACCAAAACTTGATGTCGTAGTTGGAATCCACCAACTCAAGCACCGACATGGGCGCCTTGTCTTCTCCTAATCTTGGCTCCAACTTGATAATACGGGTAAATCCCATTTCTCGTTGTCCGTACCGTTCCACCAATTGGTTCACCACTTTTCCCACCACTTGTTTTCGATCTGGTGGTAACAAGAACAGTTTGGCCTTGAGGGACTCATACTGCTTGTCGAACGGCAACTCTTTCTTAGATTTGACATCCTTTATGGCAAGTGCCAAAAACCGTTCAACGTACGGTTGGGCCTTTTTGGCCTTGGCACGGGTGGTGACTATGTATTCGTTTCTAATCAAATTGGCACATAAGTTCTTTTGTATCGACCTCGCATGCGTGGCCGACTTTGCATGGAACTTCTGAAGGGACGGCATCCTTGGCTCTGGTATGCTAAAAAGTTGTGGTAGCGTAGGAATTGAATCTGAAAATTTTGAAAAACCAATATTGCGATATTTCAAAATGTCGAGGTGGTCTCAGAAAAATGTCGTACCCTCTCTCCATACTTACCAGCCATACTTTCAGGGCCAATCTACTGGCTCTATCCACTAGTCAGTAAACTACAGATAGTCTTAAAAAGATACAGCACTTGCGCAAGACATCTGATAAACTTTATTTTGTTATAATCTTCAAATATACCACAAATGAGTACGGAACTCACTTTATTTCAAATTTACTCTAAAAGTTGATTGGCTTGTCAAAAGTAGACAAGGCAGCTTCCTTGAATGCTTCAGACAAAGTAGGGTGAGCGTGGCAAGTTCTAGCAATATCTTCGGTAGATGCGCCGTATTCCAAAGCCAAACCAGCTTCGGCAATCATCTCCCCAGCATTGGGTCCAACAATGTGAACACCCAACACTCTTTGAGTTTCAGCATCAGCAATGAACTTGACAAACCCGTCAGTGTCCAAGTTGGTCTTGGCTCTGGAGTTGGCAATGAATGGGAACTTACCAACCTTGTACTTGATTCCTTGTTCCTTCAATTGCTCTTCATTGAGACCCACCCAGGCAACTTCGGGATGGGTGTACATGACAGATGGAATGTTGGCATAGTTGACATGACCATGGCCGGTCTTGATGTATTCAGCAGCAGCAATACCTTCTTCTTCTGCCTTGTGGGCCAACATAGGACCAAAGGTGACGTCACCAATGACTCTAATGTGGTCATGCTTGGTTCTGAATTGGTCGTCAATGATCAATCTGCCTCTGGAGTCCTTTTCCAAGCCGGCGGCTTCAAGGTTTAATCCCTCGGTGTATGGTCTTCTTCCAATAGCCACCAACAACACATCGGCCTCCAAGTCTTCCTTCTTGCCTGACTTGACATCTTCCACTTCAATCTTGACAACTTCGCCTTCTCTAACCCCCAGGGTGACCTTTGTTCCCAATTTGAACTTTAAGCCCTGCTTGGCCAACAACTTTTGCGAGGTTTTGGCCACTTCTGCATCCATACCAGCACCAATGGCGTTCTGGAATTCAATGACGGTGACTTCGGAACCGATTCTAGAGTACACAGAGGCCATTTCCAAACCAATGATACCACCACCAATGATGGCCAATCTCTTTGGGATTTCGGTAAGAGACAAAATACCGGTGGAGGTGACAATTCTTTCCTCGTCAATTTCGATACCGGGGAATGGAGTTGGTTCCGACCCTGTGGCAACAATGTAGTGGTCGGCTTCCACCTGGTGTTCTTCGGACCCGTCAATGGGGGTGACGTTGACGGTCTTTTCGTCAACAAAGGAACCAGACCCCTTCAAGTAGGTCACCTTGTTCTTCTTGAACAACATTTCGATACCTCCAGTCAACTGCTTGACTGCCTTGTCCTTGGCGGCCATCAAGTTGCCAAAATTGACGGCGACATCACCGTTGATGTCGATCCCTCTGGTCTTGGACTCGTGCTTGACCTGGTGGTACAAGTGGGAGTTGTTCAAGAGGGACTTGGAAGGAATACACCCCACGTTCAAACAGGTACCCCCCAATGCACCCCTCTTCTCGATACAGGCGGTGTTGTATCCCAATTGGGCGGCCTTGATGGCAGCCACGTACCCTCCGGGACCACCACCAATAACCACCACATCGTACTTGGTGGAGGCGTACCTCACAAATTGCAAATGGGATTGACCCTTGAATGACTTGGCAGCAAACGATCTCAACATGTTTCTGTCTTTGCCCTCAATCTACCTACGTTGGCCGTGTCTTGATGCTCTGGTTGCAGTGAAAAGTCCGCACACAAATGAGAAAAAATGCTTCACTCCTGCCCGACCCGGTTGCCAACCACCGGCTTTCATTTTTGCCTCATTGTCGGAACAAATTTGTGCATCTTCTAGGTACGGATTCGGGTGGGTTGGTGGGGACACTACTCATGGTTCCATGAATTGCCGGGTCTGTATCAGCGACATTTGACTGCGGGTGTGTTGCCGTCATTTCAGTGGTTGCGGTAATGACTTTTGTTGCGGTTTGTCATGCTTCCGGTGTCCGGTAGTCAGCGACGCTTGGTGGTGGTGGGTTGTGGTGACACACGGGGTCGGACATTATTGTGCGAGCCCCATAGCAGCAAAAATGCGTACGGTGTGTCGTTCCTAACCGGCGTGGCCGTCTTCACCACTACATTTTCATGACCATGCTTGTAGCAGTTACTGCGCTATCTCCGTGTTTGCTTATCTCCATCTCCATCGTTGACTGCAAGCGTAAAACGGAAACGATCCGAAAGTGATGGGGCCACAGTTTGCTGGAACCAGATTGCCATGTGCCTGATTTAGTGGCTTGTATGCAATAGGAAGCGGCTTCCTTGTTGATTACATTTGATAGTGGTTGATCGTACTTCCCTACTCCATGACCTGTTTAGTTCCTGTTTAGTTCCCGTTGTGGTTTCTGTTGTTATTTCTGTAGTCGCAACAGAAGGATTCGCAGTAATTTTGTACTTATTCTGCCAAATAATCTACTTCCCAGTATTCCATGAGAACTTTGCCAAGAGTAATATGCTATTTAGATAGCAGTTACAGGAGGTTAAAGAGTAGATACTCTATAAAGGGTTGCGAAGTCTTCTTTCGCTTCATCCGAGAGGAATTCAATACATATTATACAGTATTTTTTATCGTGGAGCCATACATAAAATGGACCGACTTTCCCATTTAAATTATGGAGGGTTGGCCGAGTGGTCTAAGGCGGTAGACTTAAGATCTACTGGACGTTGTCCGCGCGAGTTCGAACCTCGCATCCTTCATTATTTTTGTTACCCTCATCTTTGAAGAAACAAAGCTTAAATAAACAATGCTCAGCGAAGGACTAGCATCCCGGTGGCACGAAACGGGGACAGAAAGAACTTAGCCACCGCAAAAGCGTATCCCGTCCAACAGCTTTCATTTTCGAACTCCGAGCTCTTCCCTGGCTGTTCCTTCATTCTCCGGGGTATGTGTCCAATCACAACAAAGAAAAAAATAATTGGAACATCAATATTTCCGAAACCATTGATTCCGGGAAGGCAATATGCAGGAGGAAGTCATGTTCCCTGCAAAAGCAATAGACGGAAATTTACAACCTCCAACTTTGCCAATTTTTTTTCAGCTTCTTCACCAATCCATTCATTCTCCGGTTTGAGTTGGTAGTCATTGCTTTTCCCTTTCCTGTGGTTGCTCCAATAGTCAGCGCCTTTGCAGATCCACCCTTGCCTCGTATCTATTACATTACGTCATGTTGTCAAGAAGTCTCAGATCTTCGTTGAAACGTGTACCAGCCATCACCAAGACACCAATGGTGTCGAGCGCCGTCAAGGCCTCGAGCATCGCATTGGTCAGATCGTTACACATTCAACCCGTGTCTATTAGCCAGTCGTCTATCATAAAACCCCAAATATTGACCGTGAAGCGTTTTGCATCGCAGGCGGTCAAGGTTCCCGACATGGCCGAATCCATCACCGAAGGTACATTGTCCGCATTCACAAAGGAGGTCGGCGACTTTGTCAACCAAGACGAAACCATTGCCACCATTGAAACCGACAAGATTGATGTTGAGGTCAATGCTCCAGTTTCAGGTACCATAACTGAATTCTTGGTCAATGTCGAAGACACCGTTGAAGTTGGACAAGAAATCGCCAAGATCGAAGAAGGTGAAGCTCCAGCAGGTGGCGCCGCACCAAAGGCAGAAGAACCCAAGAAGGAAGAACCAAACCAGGAAGCTGCCAAGTCGGAACCAAAGAAGGAAGAACCAAAGCCACAACCAAAGAAGGAATCCCAACCAGCTCCAAAGAAGGAGGAACCAAAGAAGTCCTCTTCATCTGAAACTGCTTCATTCACCAACTTTTCTAGAAACGAAGAGAGAGTCAAGATGAACAGAATGAGATTGAGAATTGCTGAACGTCTTAAGGAATCGCAAAACACCGCTGCATCATTGACCACATTTAACGAGGTTGACATGTCCAACTTGATGGAAATGAGAAAATTGTACAAGGATGAATTCCTCGAAAAGACCGGCATCAAGATGGGTTTCATGGGTGCATTTGCCAAGGCTTCGTGCTTGGCCGCTAAGGAGATCCCCGCTGTCAATGCTTCCATCGAAAACAACGACACCTTGGTGTTCAGGGACTACACTGACATTTCTGTCGCCGTGGCCACTCCAAAGGGTTTGGTTACTCCTGTGGTTAGAAATGCCGAATCTTTGTCGATTTTGGGCATTGAACAAGAAATCTCTTCCTTGGGTAAGAAGGCCAGAGACGGAAAGTTGACTTTGGAAGACATGGCCGGAGGTACCTTCACCATCTCCAACGGTGGTGTGTTTGGATCATTATACGGAACCCCAATCATTAACTTGCCACAAACCGCCGTTTTGGGGTTGCATGGTGTCAAGCAAAGACCAGTCACTGTTAACGGACAGATTGTTTCAAGACCAATGATGTACTTGGCCTTGACCTACGATCACAGAGTGTTGGACGGTAGAGAAGCTGTTACCTTTTTGAAGACCATCAAGGAGTTGATTGAGGACCCAAGAAAGATGTTGTTATTGGAATAAACAACTGTTATAGCGCTATTATACAATATTTATTTATAAAGTTTCAGTCTGCATAGTTCAATAAAATATCACTTCAGTTCACGATATATGAAGTCGGAAGAGGCGGAGGCTAGGCGCCGGAACGCTAAGTCGGGAGCAAGGTACGTTCTCAGGAATTCACTTAGTGAAACCGCCGACATTGCAGTAGCCACTGGTGCTAGGAAATGGCAGGTGCATACGACATTGTTGAAAAAATGTCGCGTTCGTGAGATGCCCTACGCTGTGGCAGATTAAGTGGCTGTTCAAATTCTACAACCACAGCAATGATACAGGGATCGCCGATACAAGGCAACAGGAATTGTGGACATCACTTGCGTGGCCGACGTCAGCCCAGATCTCGTTCCGGTACATGCAAGCTGTAGCCACGCACTATTGAACAGGATGCCGGCCTGCGATTGGCAGCGTAATTGTGCCAGAGAACAAAGATGTTTATTCCTGACAATGAACTACGAGCCGCATTCTGATAGAGAATCGATTCTACGTCACCGTACTTGTAGCACAAACTTCAAGAAAGAGGTATCAAACTCGCTGATCACAATGACCGGCGGTTTGTTCGATGAGCAAACGTCGAGGTGAAACTTGCAGTCCAACACCTGCAGTGATATGTCTGTCGGTTTTCCCCAGGTGGATTCCATGCAGACATGGTGTAAACAATGCCCAAGGTGGGCTGCTTTTGTTCTGTCTGTTGACATTATTTTGGTTTTGCCCTATTGGGAGGAGGAAATTATTTTGATATCGTCCCAAAGTTGCTTGTTAATTGTGCTTGTTTACGTTTTACCAAATTGGGTAATTCGACTGTGAAAAGTCTCGAGCCAGAGTCGGATAATCCACTCTTCTTCCACGTCAATTCCAGTGAGATTGCTTGAATTAGTTTAGATGAAAATCCTGCTAAAGAGGTTGTTGCTTTTATTTGTGTTATCCCTTTGTCAAATCACCCTTGTTCCCCTGTGTTTTCATCTTTTCATTGCCGGTCAGAAATTCGTCAAGTCCGTCTCTTCTTAATCCTCCCACATCATCACCATCTTTCCCACAGTCTTTACCACTACCACAAAGAATAGTTTGGAAGTTAGTTGCTCAATATCTGAAATCAGGCCTGAGCTGAACGATATGGATAAGTTCGATTTGTTGGAGGACATCACCTCCAAGCAAATGCCTGTCCCCGATGACAACTTTGAAGAATACTTTGGTGACCAGCAAGAGAACGACTACTTATTCAATGAAACATTAACAGGGCTTCAGGACTTGGATGTCCCCTCCGGTTATGTCATTAAACAAGATCCCACCTTCAAGCCGAAGCATAGCAGCCACCTAAGCGGCACGGCCATCTTTGGTTTTACCGACCACAATCGGGGCTTGTCCATCAACGGCATGGCTCCAGATCTCAACAAGAATAACAACGAAGTCAGCAAGTCAGTTTTCACTAATGACTTATTACGACAGGACTATCAGAGCCAATATCCAGATAACCAAATCCTCGATTTCAACTTTGAAAACGACGCCAAACCAATCTTATTGCTCGAAGAGGATGAGTTTGAGGTGGAAGAAAAGAACTTGAATCAGCTTGCTCAACTGTCCCCTTTGAAGAAACCATCTTCCACGGAAAACCAAGGTTCTGCCCAAGGTCCCGAAGATCTTTCTCAAGCCCAGATTCAAAAACAACACGAGTACATTGTTACTAATGAAAATCCAAAATCCTACAAGTTTCCTCCATCTCCTGCTACCCCCAAACCAAACGACGCTCCTGTGGTGAATAATTATTCGGTTAAATACTTGCAGGATTTGAATAACCAAACAAACCGTGACCTTCAGTATGTGGATGATATAGAACCATTACTTGCTAGCCAAGACAATCTTGAACAGGATATCGTAGCCGAAAACACAAACATCAAGTATATTCCCATCCCTGTTCAACAACCAACATATTCAAAGAGAATTACCAAGGACACAAACCAACAACTTAATCAACAACAGCAACAACGGCAGCAAAAAATACAGCGAACCCAGACTCAACAACAACAAACACAATATATTGCTTTACAAAAGCAACAAATAGATCAGAACCAGTTTGTTTCTTTGAAGAACAATTTCGCAAATACCATCCTTCCTCCACCTTCTCCACCCACATTATCAAACGGTTCCCCAGACTGGCAATCATCTCCTGAACCACAATCACCTTCCCCAGCAAGATCTGTTTTACATCTGCAGAAGAATGATATATCTCCTGTGCACAACACCTTACGAAACGGAAATGTCAACTTTTACAACCCCCAATTCTTCTCGGAAGCAAATACTGTCAGTGATCAACAATACCCCATTCCACAACAGTATCACCAGGTCCTGCCACAGGGTCAAAAGAGACTTATTCAAACACTACAAGGATCACCACTTAGTGCAAGCCAGACACAAGCTCCATATAATCAATCCATTAACCAACTGCCTTCATATATTCAACAACAACAAATTCAACAATTTCAACAAGCACAGCAACTACAAATTTATCAGCAGGACGCACAATCACAACAGCAACCACAATTCAATGCCCTTATCCAAAATCTACAATCTTCACCCATTTATCCTCCTCCCCAGAATGGGCAACCTTCTCTCAGCTCGTCACCAGTAAAATATTATAGTAGTCCAATTCGAAACTACGATGAAACTGAAGACGTCAATGCAACAATTACTCAGCTTACCCCATTGAGATCCCAATTGCCAAATACACCGGCAAGGCAAGTGCAGATAGAATGGAGTCCTAATATATCGCCAAATCTTAAATCAAGCTTCCAAAATCAAATCAAAGAAGCTTCTCCAAGAAGAAGAGTTAAAAAGACATCGTTACTACCACCAGGTGAATTGGATTTATATTGGAAAGGACCAGATGAAGACAAAATCTACACATGTACTTATAAAAATTGCGGAAAGAAATTTACTCGTCGTTACAACGTTAGATCTCATATCCAAACTCATTTAAGTGATCGTCCATTTGGATGCATGTATTGCTCGAAGAGATTTGTTAGGCAACATGATTTGAACAGGCATATCAAAGGACATCTAGAGGCAAGACATTGCAAGTGTCCTTGTGGTAAAGAATTCGCGAGGTTGGATGCATTGCGGAAACATCAAGAAAGAAACATATGTATTGGAGGGGTTGCCAAATTAAACAATTGTGTTACCAAACCTAGCAGAAAACAAAAGCAAGATGTATTTTTAGATCCAGTTGCGTCAGAGAAATTACAACAACACTTCAGCTGTGAGGTGGGAGAAGCCTTTACTCAAGTAATATAACATCGGTTATTTGTTGATTGAATTTTTCAATCTTATTGTTGCTGCATATATGTTCAAATTGATTATATTTTAATCGTGATACCTGGCCTAGTCACATCAGCAAGGTTACCTGGTAAGTTTGTGGTCATCTGAAGTTTAAATTGTTTAATATTGTTTAATTTCTTTAGTCATTTCAATTCGCTTATTGTTTATTTATCTTTATTTGGCAAGCCATAAAACAAGAATATTTACACCTTTTGCAATTTAATAGTATTTGATACGAGAACTACATGCTTCGAACTACCTATAAATTTGAAAAACTCATAAACTCCATTATGTACTTTGAATAAAAATATTTAATGCATTGTGCAACAAGAAACCTCACTGTCATGTCTCTTCGATATCATTCATTCTCGCCAATTCCTCTTCTTGTTTATGAACCTTCAAATGTTGATTTAAATTATCGGAGCGACTGAATTTTTTGTGACAAATACTGCAATCATATGGTTTCTCAAATGTATGCAATGACCTGAAATGACGTTTCAAATGCTCTTGACGTTTGAATCGTCTAGAACAATAATTACACAAATAAATCTTTGACTGGTCAACCAAGTCCGCTTCTTTATTTTCCTTACGACCACGGGTACGATTCTTGGAATTTATAATTGATGTTGGAAAGATCTTAGTATCGGGTGGCAAATCGAGCGAGCGTAAATCAACTTTCACTTCCACCCCTTTGGATATCATGGTGGCGACAGGAGTATCTAATGATTGTGCAACTGATGGAAGGTCTTCTTCTTTAATTGCAGATTTCTTCTTGGACATAAGCTTGGATCCTAAGATTCTTTTAGAAGCATTAGCAATGGTAGAAGTAGTGGGGGTTGAAGGTGCAGTTGAATTCTGTTCTCCATCATGATTGATGTTGAGATTGGATGATGATTCATATGAAGACATACTGATTTGATTCCCACTCAATTGACTTGAAGTTTCATCAACTTGGTTCATTACAGAAGAACGATCACTTTCATCTGGATCATGTTTGGTTTTCGATTGCTTGCCGAAGGTTAAAAATGAAGATGAAGGTTTTTCAATAGTGCAGTTAGAGTTGTTGCTAACGGGTTCCTCCTTAACTTTCTGCTTTTGCTTCTTGTAACTAGTAGAAACAATATTCTTCCGCTTACCGACGTTTTCAAACAAAGCCGCATAATCAGGTCCATTAGCTTGCTGAATTTGGTTCTGTTGTTGGGAACTCTCAGAAACAGATTGTTCTAAAGCATTTCCTGAAGTAGAAATCGACGGGGTTTCGCTAACTGAGGATGCATGTACTGAAAAATTACCAACTAAGCTGTTTTCCGCACTTTCATTATCATATGACTTTGGGTCCTCGAGCATAGTTTCTTCTAGGGGAGGTTCTGGCTTAATAGGAGTTTTGAACCTAGTAAAGAGACTTCGTTTTGATCTTTTCGCTTTTTTCGGTACATTTTGCATATTGTCAAGAGTATCCAAATCTGGTTCTTCTTTGGTAGGACTCGTAATTAAAAAATCAAGGTCATTGGTTCCTTCCACATTAATAGTATTGTTTACGAAAGGAGTGTCTCCAATTGCGATGTTATGATCATCACTTACATCGGCATTAATAGTTGAAGAAGTATTTCCATTGGCATAGTTTGAGCTCTTGAAAATACTTCTTATCAAATGACGAGAAGGTTGTTGAGGACTAGTAGGACCATTGTTGGCTGAGGTTAGAGGGTTAACATAGCTTGCACCCTGAGGAGATGGAGGACCAGAGGGCGATCTTTGTTGATTTCTATCACTCATGAAAGGCAAGATGTTGGAGATGGAGTTTGTGAAGCTGATGTAGCGAGGGTTGCGTTGTTGTTGAGACTGCTGACTGTCCATGGAGGGTCTTGTTTTTGGATAAATATCTATTGATGGTCTATGCAAAGATGACGGTGGTTGATCAAATGAATTTCTTGACAAGTGTTGATGAGCAGAAAAGAAAGATGGCTGGTTTGAGTAGACAGACGAAACAGATGGAGTTAACGATGTAGTAGTAGTTAATGGTGAGAGCTCATTTATAGCATTTTTATTTACCAAACTGGCAAAGGAATTTGATGAAGGTAATTGTGCTTGGAGGTGTTGCTGTTGAGATTTCTGTTGATTTTGCAAATGAGCCTGAGGATTAGAACCATGCATTTGAGTTTGTTGATGGACATTGATGACATTGGAAGCATAATAACTATCTATTGATCCATTTCTTAATCTTCCACGTCGATTGCTTTGGTTTTCTTCCTCGTGGTAAACATCTCTTCCGTTCACAAACATACCGGCATTGTGTATATTTTGAAACGACGATATCCTAGAGCTGTCATCAAAAGGACTGAAAGAAGATTCATTCTTTTGGGTTGGAGTTCTTTGAGTTTGCTGGAACAGAGGGACTGATAGTTGATTTTTAAAGATTGATTCTGCATCTTGGTTATGATGGTGGTTGCTGGTAATTATTGAATTGTTATCTAACTGGGGATCGAAAAACATGTCCAGCTCTATGGTGAATGGAGGGGAGTCATCCAAGTCCATGTTATCGTTATTAACGTGGAAGGCACCGGGCATGTTTATTGACACCTGTCTTCCAGTTTCGAGGTGGCGCAGATTGATAATTCCCGTCAGAGGAAAAGGAGACTGGGATTGAACCTGGGATTGACCTGAAGTATTGAAAGGTTGCTGGTCATACTGATGGTCCATCATGTCGATAGTGGATATTTGCAACGGGGATTCAAGATTGGACAATTCGTTATTTGGTTTGTAGACCACGTTCTCGTCCTTGCCAACCAAGAGGGAATTGTGAGTGGGCAATCCAAACTGGTTAAAGAGAGTGTCGTAGTCTTCCTGAGTGGGATTCCCTGACGGATGCTGAGGGGCAGCCACGTCTAGCGAGTACTGCATGGTATTTGCTTCATTGACATCAAAGTCCCGGACCAAGTCCGGGTGGTAATCGTCAATATCTCGATTGATATCCATGGCGCAACCCACTGGCAATGACAGTACAGGGACAGTACTAGGAAATAGGGATGCTAAATTGTTGTCCTTGTCAAACTACTGCAAATAGAGAAGTGATGATAATTAAGGTGGTACCAATTTGACGTTCACTAATAACTAAAAAGGCTGTAAATTGCTCAAAGTGGTAATGGTACCATTCTGCGGATGTGCATATGGATTTTTTTACCTGAGTGATGGTCCCACAAATAGAGGAAAAGAGGCACAAGCGGATGGGGGTGTGGTAAGGGACAAGAATTGCGACAAAAGAAGCAAGGCTCGCGTGCGGGATTAGTGGCTGGGGCGAGGGCGATAGGTGGGGTGAGCAGCGGGGCGTGTCACCTGGGCTTGCAAATGCGGATCCAGAACATCCGGGCCTAGTCATATATTACAACATACATAGTCATGAGAAGTGCACAAGGGGGGTGGGGCGAACATCGCTTTGTCGTATCTTCGCGACAACAACCACAGGCCATAGATTGTCAATGCTGGTGGTACTGTTGCCACTGTTACCGTCGTTACAGTTCCAACTCCTTGTCCTCGCCTGAGGGGATTCGTTGCCGCAACGACTTGGAGTCAAAGATTTCGTCAAAGTGTTTTTGGATGACGTGGGTAAAATCGTCGCCATCCTCGTCTTCTTCTTCAATGGTAGAGTCATGATCTCTAATGTGCGCTGACGAGTTGTCGTACATGGGATCATAGCTGTGGTCACTTTCATCGTCTATTACGTCAGCGACATCGGGATTGACCACACGTAACACTGACCTCCGTTTGCTACTGACCAACACTTGTACGTCTACCCGATCATCCAAGGTGGTTGATTCAGACACATCGGGGGCGGTTTCAGTCGATTTACGGGGCATCTCATCTTCACTGTAGTCGGCAATCAAGTGTTCCGAGCTCGTTAATCTCAACGACTGTAGCTTATGAGGAGGAATACTCTTTTTCTTCACCTGAGAAGCGCCTCTTTCAATTGGAGTCACTGGAGGGGTGTTTGTGAATGAGAAGGACTTTCTGATTCGCTTGACGGATTTATTCATCAACCCTGTCTGAATGGGAGTTATTTGGGGCTTGACAAAGCCAATTCCCAAATCCTTTTCTTCATCACCCAAGTCGATGTCTCCAGGTTCATCGTCAATGGTATTTAGGGTCTCGTTGGAAGCAAGGTAGCTGTTTCGTATTCTTCGATCATAATCCTGTCTTTTCTTCATCCACGAATCAATTGATGCCCCATCCAACGTTGAATTTGAATCATTGTTGCTATGAGTAAAGTCGGAGTCCGATAGTATGGAGTTGTGCTGCATGTATCCGAATTTATAATCGATTTCATTCAACTCCTTGTCTTGCCTAAGCTTCTTGCGTCTTCTTATGAAAAAGAATACCCCAAACCCTACAAGTAGGAGGAATATTATTGGTATTATTGTGCCCAAGATCACCTTCTTTTCCATTCCAGATGACAATGATTTTGGTGTATGGTTTTCTGATGCCGGCAACACTTTTTGGATATTTTCTTTCAAGGTGGATACAGGCTCAAATGATTCGGTATCGTATAACCATACTCTGTAGGAGTCATCTCTCTTTGCAGATTCCGACGTTGAATTTATAACCACCAATGTATTGAATATGGTAGCAGCACCAAGGATCTGATGGTAGTCCAACTGCATTTCAAAATAACTATTCCAGTGCCAGTCATTAGAGTCGATAGATAGCCTGCTGAACAAAGGGGTTGAATCAGAACCTTGGAGTTCCCCACCGATCAAAAGCACTTGTTCCATGCTTAAATTATCGTCAATGGATTTGGCTTTCTCTTCCGTCAAGGGCAGAAAAATGGGTAAAGCCAAGGGGAATATCCTGGAATTCACTGTGTCACCATCACCAGCCAGAATTTGTCGAAGTGACCATCCAGAATTGAAGTCCCATGTAGCCAATTGGTACATACTTAACCACCCTCGTGACAGCTGACCTCCAATCACAAGTTGCACCTGTGGGTTGGGGGCAAGGACGTTAGCTGCACCATAAAACGGCTGAGGCTTTGTTGACGTAGTTATATTGTGCACCACAGTAGAATCGCCAATGCTGATTGATAACAATCTATCGGAGACAAACCCCGAGTCTTGGCACACACCTCCATAAATGTACACACTGTCTTGGTTGTTTGAGTTTGTGAGAATGGTTGGATAACTCAAAAATGATGCATCATCGACATTATCAAAGTCCAAGGCAATATCGTCGCTCCATTGGTTGTTGTCGTACTTGACGACAGCAATCTCACCATTGCCACAGGAATCTTTGCTTGAGGTATTTCCTGGCTTCAAGGCATATAGTTGGTCGTTGAACAAAAACAAGGTTGAGTTTGCGGGCGGTGATGGTAAGGTGTCTACTGGCTGACTATTTCGCAAGTTTGCAGTACCATCGTTGTTGTTGAGGCCGGTGATGGAAAAGTTGAGTGCCAAGAGGTCGTTGTTTTTAAGATGTAGGTAGATCAACCCAGTGTTGTACGAATATAATGTATTCCAATTCTCGTTCATATTGGTAGACATGGGTGCAAAATCGTGGTTGTGGCCATGAACCTGCAAGTTTGTATGAAACAAGTCCAGAGAATGTTGATAAGATTTGACCAAAGTCTCCAGAGACACTTTTTCTATAATTTTGACACTGGCATATCCTGACCGGGGTCAGTAGCAGATATCTCGGAGGCTCCAGATGCATCTATTGATGCCGGGGATGTTGACAATTAGGCCCGATTAGGAAATGGGTCAACCAACGTCCCAATGCGGGATTATTCATGCTCGTTTGTCACCATCAAATCTGAAACATGAGAACAGTTAAGTCGCTATCGCTTCGGAATGGGTGGTACCATAGGATCAATCACTGAAACTATCGTAAACACACCCAATAAGGAAGTCGACATTCCTAAACGTAAACAGCATTGGCCAATAATTGTGACACTATGTACAAACCCGCAATGCAACCATGATGAGGAACGTCAGATCTAGCACACAACGGCAATGACGCTATTGTCAGTGGCAACCTGCCTCAGTATACGTAGGCACTACACACAATGGTTGTGATGGTGATAAAATTGGTGATGTAATTTTCCCGTTCGCAGTTTCGTTCTACATTTTGCTTCCATTCACCTACGACAATGCCAAACGCCGCGTACACCACCTTGGATCTTCTGCAGTTGTCGCCGGACAGTAAAGCAGTGTTGAGATGTCCCTTTGCACAATGTAACACTCGTATTATACCGTTTTCTGGCAAGCTCACCCCAGTGGCCATCGACAACGCCCCAACCATGATCGATGCACGACTGGAGAACCCCACCTCCACGGCTGTGGAAACGCAGTTTTACCAGGTGAACGACGTATGGGATTTCGACAACATTGGCGTGAGCAGACCGGCTGACATTCAAAGTGATCCCGTTGTAGGACACGAGTCCACGGTCAAGATTGAACGTCTTCTCATTTGCAGCGAGTGCGACAAAGGTCCCATTGGGTTTGCTGGCATTCCCGTAGGCAAAGACGCTGACCATAAGAATCTCAAGTACTTTCTCAGTAGCAATAGCGTCATGTACGATGTATAGTGTACAGTAAACTAGATCAATAAAGGCTATCGCGATATAAATACTAAATACACACTACAACTTTGGTTTCGTCTTCAAATCATCAGCCACTGCCAACGAAATGTGGCGGGCAAATGCCATAGCGGTAACCATGGGGTTGACCCCACTGGCGGTGGGCATCACACTAGCATCGGCAACGTAGATATTGGAACACTCAAACAATCTTCCTCTTTCGTCACATGCGCCATAGGCTGGACCCTTACCTGACATCCGGCAGGAGGACATTTGATGAGCAGATCCATAGGGCGAGCCATATACATCCATGGGTATTTTGGAAACTGTTTTTCTCCATTCCTGGTAGTCTTTGTCGGTAATTGCTCTCTTGTTCTTGGGGATGTCGGACTCAAAAATGGGTACCCATGACTGGGGACTGATTATCCTCTTGGCACCTTCAATATACAAGATATCAGAGGTGGTAAGAAGTGCCTGCAACAAGGCATTGCGGTCAAAGTTGTTGACAGAATAGTCCACATAGAGGGCCTCGGGACGATCGGCGTCTCCTCTAACGGAACCACTAGACTTATCACGAGTAATGAGTAACATGGCAGTAAAGTTATTGAAACGCAACAAGTCCCGTCTTATTTGATCACTTCCTTTCCAGGGCAAAAAGGCTGATTCAATAAATGGAACATTGAGAATGGTTTCGATCTTGGCGCCATGGGCTTTGCCGTCCAAATCGTCAACTTCAGTACACACTGTAGTCAAAATTGGTTTCTTGTGAGGATCACAATTGACTTCTTTGCCAAAATCCCCAAAAACAACCGACACGGGATGCAACTTCAAGTTTTTACCAATGTGCTTATTCTTGAAACCGGAATTTTGTAATATCACTGGAGTATTCAAACTGCCTCCAGAAACAACAATCTTTTTTGGTCCCGTAATCTTAAACTTAACCCCTGTAGATTCATCTTGACACAAGACCCCAGTTGCCACTCCCTTCTTGTGGATAATTTCAAGCACTCTAACTTGGTCCATGAAACGAGAACCATTAGCAGCCGCATCTCTAAACCAGTTAACAGACGAGCCTTGCTTGATACCAAATTTGCACCCAAGGTGACATAATCCACAAGAATGATCAGGGTGGTCGCCGTTATTTTGAGGAACCTCCTTTACAGCGTATCCCAATTTCTTTCCTCCCTCGAGTAATACTGAATTTGCCACTGAGTGGTCAAGGTTCTTATCAGTAGCACCAATTTGTTTCAATACATATTCCTGACATTTATCATAGTTTTCTGTGGCGACAAACTCCAAGCCGTAGTCATCATACCATTCTTTTCTAACCTTGAATGGAGTTTTAAGTGAAGCCAGCCAATTGACGGTGGAACCTCCTCCAAAGGTGGAGCCTGCCAATATGAAGATTTGTTGATTGGTACTAGCCAACGTGCCTCCGCTTTGGTACAATTCGTTCAACCCATCATTGTCATCAAAGGTGTACTCGGAGGGATGATAGTATTTTCCTTTTTCCAATACCAACGTCTTGTACCCCTGATTGGCAAGGGTGTGGGCGGTGACACCGGCTCCGCAACCAGAACCAATAATCAAGACATCAATATCGGGTAAATAGAGCTCGTGGCCTTCCACTTTGGGCTTTTGTAAAAGATCGTATCTAAAAGGATCAATCTCATGACCGTCATATGCAGCTTCACGTTTCTCCTTGCCAGGATAACCAATTGCTTTCAAATGCAAGGGATCGGCCAACTTGACAAACGTCGACAACGTGAGAGAGATCACCATCCGGAACAATCTTCTCTTCAAGGCGAGAGGAGAATCTCTCCACGAGACCAACAATTCTTCTCGTTGTTTGAGAGACATGTCCCTGATCAAGGTCATGGTATTGGTCAAGGATGGGGCCAATATTCTTGAATCCAAAGCTGTGGTCAACACAATAAACAGCTGGGTGGCGCTGGTGGTGTTGCTGTTGATAACATCAAGCAAGTTCTCCCTGAAACCAGGAATCTGCGAAGGACGACTGTATTCCTCGACATACTCCTGCAATTCTTCTTCGTCAAGATTGTTACCAACCACATCACGGATGTTGTCTACCGATGTCTCGTGGATGATACCATCACTCAAAAGTACAAACACATCCACGTGCTTGAGTTCTGCCTTTTCCGGAAGCAAACCCATGGTGACAATTGTTTAATGATATTTTGGGTCCAACAAGTTGGCAATGGGGAAAGGATGAAAAAATGGGGTGGGGTAGATAGAAAAAATATAGCGACAAAAAGCTGGGGAAACCACCACTTTATATTTCCCAGCAAGGAAACCTGGCGAAATATCCCTAGGATGCAACAAAACAGATGAGAAAAGCTCTCCTAATTTTCCCACAATTAGAACCAAACTACAATTCTCTGTTCAATGGCAGCCGATAATTGTTTGATTTTTTTTGCCGTTTTGAGATTGTTGGTATTATCCTGTGAAAATTGGTCCCGAGGCGAAGTGTAGACAGGTAAAATTGGCAAGTGACTTTTGCAAGTACCCATCATACGATGGTGGGAATGGTGCATATTGTAAGGATGGTGGGGTTTACGCGTAATTTTCAACCACCGCTTGCAGTAAATTTACTCTAGGATAAGCGAAAGTATAGTTCCATCCTGTCTACGAATTGCAAAACTGCCAGATTCAAGTACTACCCTACATCATCTCTAACACATTGTAGATAACAAAGTAGCTTCAATCTTTGACAAAGTACATCGACTGTGCCTTTGTTAATGTCATACAAATCTATTGTTGATCTATGAAAGCATGTGCTCTAAAGTTATGAAATTATGGTCTGTTTTTTTGAGTTTGAAGTTTCACCGTTCCGACAGGAGTGGGGACTCCCACACGTTTAGAATTACACAATTATCAGGCTGTAAGCATATTATCTTACAGCCATTATGTTACTACATTTCTGACGGATCATCTACTACGATCACCTACTAGCAACGCCATTTCTGTGATACTTCTTTTTATCGCCAAAGGCTGCAAAATCGGATCACATGGCATGGAAAATCCCCGGAACAAATGCTTTTCCTCACGCATACATTGATTGGGTCTGCAGCACCAGGGGTGCTATTATGCAAATATAAACAGGATGTGCTTCTTTGGCGTTCCTGTCACTCTGAGCTGCAAATCACCTCTACTTGGGCCTTGTCCTTATCAGTAATCGAATCGTCTACAATGTTGACCTCCTTACTGTCAAGAGGGGCGACATTTTCGTATTCTTGGAGATACCGGCTCATGGCGTAGGGACGTGCTCTCCATGCTGGTACCTCGAACAAATGGTCTATGGCCTCGAGGGGTACTCCCTTGGTCTCAGGATACCATAAAAATACAACCACTGGGAACACAATCATGCAGGCACCAAAGATAAAGTAGAACTTGTACCCTATTTTCTCGACCGCCTCTCCTGACCATCGGCCCATGACAAAGGCCCAGAACCAATTGGATGTAGCATTGATAGCTTGCGTCAAAGTCCGTACCTCCTGGCTGAAGATCTCCGAGTTGATCACCCAGGGAGTCCCATTCCAGCTTACGCCATAGAATAGGGACCAGATGTACAACATTGCCTGGGCAGCACGACCACCTCCGTCCTGGCTCCCAGGGCGTCCGCTGGGATCGCTGATTTTGATATAGGCCCCGATATACCACATACAGATGGAACAGGGGAGAGAAAAGTAGATGAGGGCCGTCCTGCGGCCCACGCGATCGACAATGAAGAACATCCACACTAGTGCAGCAAATGCTTTCAAAAGGCCAAAAATCCCCGTAGACAAAAGACCAGCTTTTGAACCCGTGATCCCGAACGAAGCAAACACAGCAGGCGAGTAGTAGGTGATGGCATTGATCCCCGACCCGTTCTGCATGGGGAACAACGAGGTTGAGAGCAATAGTCTGTACAAGAGCTTCTTCGAGGTAAACACCTTTACCATGGGTGCAAAAAACCCTGTTGACAGCAATCTCGCCCTCTTATCCTCAACATCTTTAACAATAATCTCCATCTCATGAATGGAATAAGGGTGGTTTTCAGGCAAAGTTCGCAAAGTCGACAAGTTACGGCGAGCAAGATCGACTTTGTCCTTTTGTACCAAGAACCTGGGTGATTCAGGTATGAACAACGTTCCAACAAAGAAAAACCCCGAAGGGATCAATTGAATAGCAAAGGGGATAAGCCATTGCTTTGTAGTCGCAGGTAAGTTCTGCAAAACTCCATAGTTGATCCAGTATCCAACTATTCCTCCAACCTGCCACGACATCTCCCACATTCCCACCAATTTACCCCGGATTTTCGCAGGCGAGCACTCACTTATGTAGATTGGGGCTAAACCAGAGCATCCTCCCACCCCCAATCCTGATATGACTCGACCTGCATAGATGGCGGTCAACCCTGATGAACGCTTTGCTTCAAGAGAAATACCAGCTCCAAATACTAAAAGGAACGCCGATAACACCAACCCCACTTTTCTACCCCAGATTTCGCCTACAGGGTAGAAAAAAATTGCGCCAAAAAAAGCCCCGGCTTGGAACACTGATACCACATTGGATGAGATCGAGGTTCGCTGGTCGGCTGTCATACTCAACATATTGAACTCGTTCTCAAAGGACTCCAAGGACACTGTGCCCCCGATAAACCCTGCATCATACCCCACGATGACAGCAGCAAACGCCGCGGTAATGGCAATAACCACGATTTTCCAATTGTAGATTTCAGGAGGGATGGGAACACATGCTTCGTCGTCTGGTATGGTATCAGGATGCTTTTCTAAGATTACTGTTTTCACTTTCATTGGATCCCAACCAAAGTTTAACTAGCTATGGTTTGAACTGGGTCCCTGAAACACGAAACGGCTAGTTTACTAGTGTACTCTCAACTTGTAGTAATGTTTGTAATTAGAGAAAACAATACGGTTACTCATTGAATATTGTAGGTATTTTATTTGCGGGCAAAATAAAACACATATTTATACCCATCCAGATCACCACGCACTACGCGACAGAACAATGTCGATGATGTCGTCATTGAATGCCATTCGGAATTCAGTTTCCACGTTGACCCCAGTATAGATGCAAACCAGAACACAATAAACCTAAAATTTGCAGGTTGTCTTATCAGGAGGTTATTGGCGCTTACATTTGCCCCACATTTTTCTGACAAACAAAGCGGGACAGGGCGTAAACTGCAAATAGCCTTTTTGTATTCCTGCTACACATTTCTATCAACTTCTTATTGTCTCCAATAGCCCTGGGGTTGTTGCCCGTATGGATTGTAACCAGTTTGTTGTGGCTGGCCAAATCCAGTAAATTGGGGCTGCTGTTGCTGCTGACCAAATCCGCCTACTGGCTGTTGCGGTTGTGCCAACCCCCCAAACTGGGTCTGCTGAGGGGCGAATGCAGTTCCCTGAGAGACAAACTGACTGTTATATGCAGTCAGCAGCAGCAGCTGCTGCACCGCTGGCTGCTGTTGTTGCTGTTGTTGGCCAGCAGGAATAGCAACATTGGTAGTGAACTGGTTTGGTTGATTGTACAAGGATAGAATATTCTGCTTGTTGGTTTGTTGAGCAACCAACTGAGGATTGGACATTTGCATCAACTGCTGTTGATGTTGAGGATTGCCTGGATCCAAGTATTCTTGTCCGTTTGAATCAACATATGATATCTGGCCCGTTACTGGATGGGTGTATTGATAAATTTGTGGGCCGGCGGCTGCAGCCTGGGGGGTATTGTTCCACCATTCATCGGTTTTGGCAGGTGCAGCTGCAGAAGTGGCAGCGGTGGAAGTAGAAGTAACAGCCGACGATGGTGCTGATCCAGCAGGAGGTCTTCTAGGCAAATCGGGAGGAATCTCATCCTTGTTTGGGTTCACTTTTGCATCCTGCTCCAAAATGTCAAGGGCCGTTTCTATATTGCCATTAGCCAAGAGCAAACTCTCGAGCACAGCATCGCGGTCGCGAAAGCCAAACGTCATCACCTTGTGCACTTGCGCCGAATACTGAGTGTTCTCAAAGGTGGTAAGCTTGCGATGGGACAACCTTGGAATATGCGTGCTTGTCACGGTACTGGACCTCAGCCGTCTCAGAACGTTTTCATCGCTGTATCTGCTGTACCTATCTTCATAGTCGGAGCCCTCAATGTTGTCGTCACGAAACTTGCCCAATATATATTTGTCCCGGATGTATTGCTCTACTGCTGACACGTCTTCGTCTCCTTCGTAAGGGAACGGGACCCGTTTGGCGTTCCACCGTTTCTTGGCCCGCTTGTTGCCTATTCTTCGTAGGATGCTCACTTGCTCGTCCGTCCATGAATCCAACGTCAACGACTTCACCTGCGATATGTCGTGGTTGGGGGGCCCCAAGATCCGCTTATGTATCGAGGCACAGCGTCCACATAAAAGCACCCCCAAATTGTACGACGCCCACGTAGGGTACGAGGTGCCACATTCCCCACACTTGTTCTCGTTGGCTCGATTGTTGACAATGTCAATCAACTGTCTCTCCACCTGCTTTTGCTGCTTTCGGTACGACATTGTCTTGTATTGTTGCCAGTTGCGCCACCTCTTTCCTACGGGTTAACACGGAACGGGTGTTACTGTGACAATTGCGAAACTCGAGCTCGAATTTTTCGGGATTGTCTGGAAGCGCAAAAATGACACAAATGATGTAATGCCATGATTAACGGCCGGAGATCTACGGCCTCTGTCACGGAGCGGGAGCAGTGGGACAGAGGTGTGCACATAGGCAGGTGTATGTAGTTAGAATGTCACCTGCATGGATGTATTGGGTGTGCGTAGCTGGATTTCTGGCCACAGAGAAAGCCAGTCGTGGGTGCAAATATTAGTCTCATTGGTGGTTGCTACTTACTGGAAACGGCGTAATTCAAGGTAAATTGTTCCCACCTGTTGGAATATACGTCGGTTTGGGCTGAAGAATCCGGTGCAACAAAATAATCTGATTTTTCACTTTGTAGCGTTGCGTTTTAAACATACCGGATTCTGGGACCCGCAGGGGCAATTATAGCCTAATTTCGTTGTATTTTCTTGACTGTGATAGAGATGTTGGAGTTTCTCATTCAGCCATTAAAACACCATCTACTATCTTCAAGGCTGTGTAGGGAATTCTAGGGACAAACGAGCCTCGAGATTGTAAGCTGGGAATCTTACCAATAAAATTGCTACTCTTTTGTGAGGGTAATGTAAGCTTTCCAACAAGGAAATCGAACCTTGATTGGAAATTAGGAGTCTTAGCAATAAAATACCTACTATTTCAAGGGCAGTAAGAATTCCAACCGTGATTGAGCCTCGAGATTGTAAGCTGAGAATCTTACCAATAAAATACCAGCCTTTTCGAGGACAGTCCAACCGACAATCGAACCATGACTGTAAGCTGGACTCACCAATTCTACTACAGTAGGAAATGGGTGTCACAACTGATCGGGGTTCTGACCTATGCAATATCACAACATGTTAGCAACATAAACAAGCATTTACTTTAGAAAAGTATATGACATTCCCACTTCCCCACCCTCACAAACGACATAAAGGTCATTGATGCACACGTCGATCTCGTCGACAATATCACTTACATCCACCTCCTTCAATTGGTGCTGGATCTCCAGAAGTTGCTCTTCGGTAATAATCAGTTTCTTTTGGTATCCATTCTGGAAGGATATATGCTTGCTTTGATAGAAGTCTGCGGGGAGATGCAACATGGCATCATATTCTTTGGCCAACGTGTCTGACGCTGTGAATAACCGCCTGAAGAAGACTTCGGTGTCTTCATTCTGCTTGATGTCTACAGCCATAAACAACGACGTCCCCATTAGCGCATTGTATATTCCAATATGGGGTTGCAACTTCAACCTGATGGATTGAGAAGGCTTTTTGAGGATTGAACTAAGAGGACCCGCTTTGGTTTCGTTTGCAACGATGAGCAGCTGCGGTACCTCTACTTGTTTCATCAATTCTGCAAACCTCTGCTTGAACGGTTCTGCTTTTTGAGAGTCGATCTGCATTGTGGGATAGAGGGAAATATGGTGCTTCAAGTATCTGCCCCGGTCTTTGGTGAAGGAAACAAACCGATAGTTGTCCTTGAGAATGGGAAACTGATGCAATATCCTTGCTGCCGCCCTATCCAACTTGGCTATCTGCTGTAAGGAGGGGTTCCAGGCAAGGTTGAGGAAAAAGTAGGTCTTATTCGCTACTCTATTCATATTGTGATACTGCTGCAGAAAGACAACCAATGGTGGAGGAGTGGGCAATGATGGTTTGTTGGTTGGCTCCTGGGGTGTGTTGCAACCGGAACCTGAAGCTTCGGTATCGGAGTCGGACGAGTACCCCTGTATTAGATCCATGTGCCTGTTACCTATGGCTGGGAGTGGTCTACAAAAATGTCGCGCTCAATTTAACTGGCTGATGCATCGCAATGCTTGGTGACTACAGTACACGAACGAAACCACCAACCGCGGGTTGAACTGTGCGCGAACCACTACTGTGCGGGACCAATGTCGTTACCAGATCGATGGGGTCGCGGCATTGCGACCCGAGTTGCCAGAAAAGCTGCCAGTTGTGTGCAAATCAAGCAACGGATACAGCCGTTCTCTACCGCTACGGCCATGGATATTTTTCCGCCAGCGTAAGCAGACGAGCCGGGCACAAGCGGGTTTCAAACAATGCAATTGCTGCAAATATTCTGCCACCGTAACCATTTCGTCTAGCTTGCAACGGAAAGCATGCCGGCAGTACAAGCCACCACCCAATGGATGTCATTGGAACACAATCGCTGACGAAGCGAAACAGGGCCGTTTCCGTAGTGGACACAAACGGGTGTGTATGATCAAACAAAAACCGTACGGCATTTATGGGAAAAATAGAAATTGGGGTCAGGAATCCGAACACCGTGTGCACCGCTGCAGGTTGTATGTACAGTCGTCCAGTAAACGGCAAGTGTAACCATGACAGGCTTCATCCCCAAAGGACAATGCCATTGTCATCACCAGCTACTCTAACATCATTGGTCATTAGATCATGTAGGGCTACAGCCACAACCTCTGCCAGCACGGGGCCTGTTCAAACGAGGGTCGCTTAGCCCCAGCCGATGCCCTGGGGTGGGGAACGACGTAGGGTGGTGAAATATGGGCTGTTGCCTTGCTTGGTCATGGCAACTTGCAAGCAATAGCAGGAAGCCGAACATCGGAGGGGAGCGAAACAAGAACGACTGCGAAAAACACGAAACGAGTGCCGGGCCATTATGCAATGCCACCTCCGAAACTGTGCATAATCGTGATCTTATTGTATGGGGCCGTTCTTGCATATAGACTGAATCCATCTTATTTTGGCCTGTATGCATTCTTGGCCTACTAGTTAGGGTTTCGAGTTTACGACTAGAAATATTCCTCCTATTTCTTCGTCTTGTTTCGGATTCTGGTAATTTCTGATCGTCTTGCCTTGTCTGTTATTGTGGGACTGGTGCTTGCCGTGCGTGCTGTACCAGAGTTGTCTATAGTATCTACAATTTATACAATACCTACGTGGTCACCCTTCCCTTGCTCTTGAGTCTGTCTTTGTCCCGTCCTTTTTTCCTCCACACAAAAATTACATGATTCCGACTTATGATGACCTGGGAAAACCTTCGAGTAATAGACAGATCCAAAGTAGTCCCCATCCAGATTACATAGACGCCAGGGGGACCAACAGCCACGGCAACCCCCAGATCGCGTCTCGTTTTAGAAGAAGCTCGTACTCCTACCATTCCGCCCTTTCCTTTGATTTGCAAACCGATCAACAGGAATACCCCCCGGACGATCTTGAGTTACCTCGTATTGCGTCTGCATCGAACTTGTCCCTGAGACATTCCTTCAGCACTCCTCATACCATGGGCCAGCAATTATCACAACACCATGCTTCCGCCGCCGAAGAAAGTGAACTCAATCTAAGTCACGAAAACTACGTGGCTAACGTTCTTTCCTCGAAAAAGAGGCATCACAGCATTGCAGAGCACGGCTTCAAGTCCAATAAGCTCTCTGCATCTGGCTCTGAATCTGGCCACCTATCCGCCAGCGACGAAGATGATACTCTCACTCTTGGCCCAGCCGAATTCCCGGGCCTAATTCCGGTGACAAGTCCTCCAGACGACCCTTCAAAGTATCCCTCGGCATTCTTTTTGAGTCCAATCACCAGTAACGAGAGCAGATTTTCGGAATCCAGCTTGATTGAGGATGTGAATCCCGACGAGGAGATTGATGTTGTTCGCAACCAGAGTCCGGCATCACTGGTTGATACCATCCACTCATCGAAGGCACAATCTTCCCTGGGAGAACCAAAGCCATCTACATCGCTGTCCAATGTAATCGAGTCGACCTCACTGGCGTTGGAAAGCAACCTTCTAAATGAAGCATCCGATAGATTACCGGCAATGCCACCACCGTTTCAGAGATCCGCCTCCCATTCCATATTGCATAGTACCTCATCCCTAACTTCTAACATCCATAGTGAACCACGTCACGTACGTCGATCGTCGTCAACAGTATACCTTCAATCATCTGCTTCCACGATTCCTTTGCATCAACCTTTTGAGCAAGATGAAGATGACAAGTACCTTCATAACGAAAAATTCTCCCCTCTTTTATCGTTACCATTGGAGATCTTGTATCGAATAATTGAGTATGTTTATGTCGACAACGATGTTTCCTCGATCAACGCCAATCTAGAGAATTTTGCCAATACTATTCCTTTATTGTCAAAAAAATTCCATCATTTATCATTATGTTTCTTGTACAAGTACACAATTTTCAATCGCCCCCATTCCTTCGACAAATTCTTGCATAATCTTAAGACAAACCCAAAAATTGGTCAATTTGTGGAGTTTATGGACTTTCAACAATTTACTTCCATTGGCTTGGGTAGAACGGGAAGAATGAATCAAGAAATTCAAATGGTTACTTCCCAAACTATTTCTATGGCATTATCATTGACCCCAAATTTGTCCGAATTTCTCGCTAGTGAAAACATTCAAGACGACATGGATGTGAATGTATTAGACCTTTTGTTCAATAAATTGCCCAAGATTAAGGCCTTGGATTTCTGTGGCGCCAGTTCAGAACAATTTGCAAAGGCGTTTGAAGAATTGCAAATTGTCGATGTTGAAAACGAAGAAGATGCCCATATGTCTGACACCATGTCAATTTCTAGTTCGATTTATTCCGTTAAACCAAACCTCAATTTGTCTAACTTGGCAAAGATCTCATTTCACGATTGTTCCAATTTATCTTTAGATACTTTTCAAAAAATCTTACCCCATTTGATTAACCTAGAGAGATTAGACTTGAACCATACTTCGATAACTTCAACAGTTCTTCACCAGTGCATATCCCCCCAGGCCCGCTTGACCCATTTATCACTTGCAAGGTGCTCGCAATTGACAACTAAAGATTTGATTAATTTTTTGGTTCACCATCCCGCTGTCAGTGGAGGTTCACTTAAATGGCTCAACCTTCAGATCGATTCGAACGTTGTAAGTCCATTATCAGATATTTATTTATTGTACACTCTCAAGCATTTGAATGCTCCAGAATTGAAATATTTGAATTTAGGTGGCATGCCGGTCAATTTTAAGCTGTTGTTGACCATTAAGAATAGATTTAATTTGGAAAGTTTGAATATCAGTCATGCCCAGGTATCAGTGGATGATATTAATGGATATATGAAAGATAATACCGAGTTGAAGTACTTTGACATCACCGGAATCAAATCGATTTCTAGTTGGAATTTATCGGCGTTTCTTCAACAAAATTTTAATTCTAGTTTGCAGGGTCTTGAATTTGATTACAAGATATTATATGACATGACAGCGAACGGGGAGTTTATCAAGGTTAGTCCCATTCAAGTATCATTCATCGAAGAAACTGCTCCACCTCAGATATGGAAGTTCTACGATAATGAAGGAAGAAGGTCATGGATCTACAAATTGGACTGCAACTCCTCAGAGTATAAGGCCCTTATCAATGGTAAGAAGGCAAATGCAAATACCCAGTCGAATCTTGTATACTATGATTTGGAGACTGGTAACAAAATTGTAACCAATGTGAAGAAGCCGGACTTTTTAAAATATGCCAGTCGGAAGATCAATTGTCTGATTGGTTACTACAATTTGAACAAGTACAGAAGTAAGCATTATACGGAGAATGTGTGGCCGGTTGAGTTTAGTCAGCGTGGTATTTTCAATTACTATTCATTGAATGTCAAGTAGGTTTTTTCAGCTTCAACGGGGTTGGTTTTGATTTTCTTAGGTTTGTAAAAATATTATGTATGGTATTTTATGGGCAATGTATAGCAGAGTATAAGCGGTAGAAAGTAGTCGACCCGAGTTGTTGGGTATCCCCCCTGTTCGTGTGTATGCAAATAGTTGACCTTGTGCATGGATCTGGTTCCAGGAGTTCCTCAACTTCCTCGGGTCGCATTTTTCAGAAATTATCCGCAACCCCACATTTTCGTGGGACCAACCGCCTTTTACCCCAATCTGTATATATATCCGGTACTTCAGTTCAGGAGACAGTTGTCCACTACACCTTGTTAGTAACATCCAGCTGCTGATATGTCCGCACCAGAAATCACTGAGGTGAGATCGCCCATCAATGTTGATGCTCTTAAGAAGTATCTAACTTCTTTGAGCGCTAAGTCGCCGTTGACAACTTTGGGGGAATCCGAGGTTGATTTTTCCAAATTTTACCAATTGGACATCAAACAGTTTACATTTGGGCAGTCCAATCCCACCTATCTTATAAGCGATAGCCAAAACAACCAGTATGTACTCAGAAGAAAGCCAAGTCCCAACGCCAAGTTGATCTCCAAATCGGCACATGCAGTTGAGCGTGAATTCCATATTTTGAACAGTATCAACATTTTAAACAAGGATAGTCAAATGCCGGTTCCTGTTCCTCGGGTTCACGTGTTGTGCGAGGACGAAAGTGTTATTGGCTATGTGTTTTACATCATGGACTTTGTCCGAGGAATTCAAATCAAGAAGCCCAGTATGCCAGGAATTTCACCCGAGGATGCAAAAATATACTGGGATAGCATTACCGAAACCATTGCTCTGATACACTTGTTGGATGCTGAGAAGCTCATCAAGATTTTGCCGGCCAACCACTTCCCACAGTTTCAGAACATTGAAAAGTTGAGGAAAACACTGTACTTTGGCCGTCAAATTAAGACCCTTTCGGGTATCCACAAATTGCAGCTGCAGCACGTAGACCCTATTCCTGATTTCGACATAATAACCGAATGGCTTTTGAAGAATGCACCCAAGGACCCGGCCAAGTTGACTTTGATTCATGGGGATTTGAAGATCGACAATGTATTGTTTGATCCTCAGACCAAGAAAGTATGCGGGGTTTTGGACTGGGAGTTGTGTACCATTGGGAACCCATTATTCGACCTCTCCAACTTCTTGCAATGCTTTGAGTTGCCCAACAAGTTGAACAGAATGCTCTACTATCCCCAGAAGACGAATATGGGATGCGAAAGCCCCGAGTCCCAGGAGTTTTTGTATGCTCGCTTGGCTGATTATTCCAAGTTGGTGACTTGGGACAAGAGCGACGCTACCAATAACCTCATTGATTTGTGGATCATTGGGTATGTATTTGGGTTGTTGAGACTATGTGTAATCAGTCAGGGTATTGCCATGAGAGTTAAGCTCGGCAACGCCAGCAGTGCCAACGCCAAGGGATACGCATCCATGTATCCTGAACTCGCGGCCATCTCCATGGACAAGATTGCGAAATGGAACGCCCAGGCGGAAAAATCTAAGCTCTAGAGTAGATAGATACATATACTGGAAATACAGGTACATTAAAGCGTTACTATTTGACTACACCATTTGCCTCCACCATTTCCTCATTTCCTCCACCATTCCTCCCCCATTTTTCCACCGTTTCCTCCACCATTTCCTCACCATTACCTCCAGTTTTTGTAGTGGTTCCAGGGTTCCAGATTTCGCAGTCGGTATTTCTTTTTTCGCCGGAAGTGGCCCGATGTCGCTAAGACTCATTTTTCAGAAAAATTTTGTCATAGCGGTTTATCGATTGCAACCACCACCACCAAAATGTCGACGTTTGGAACCGCGTTCAGAGTGACCACATACGGCGAATCGCACTGTAAGTCTGTGGGGTGCATTGTTGACGGATGTCCTCCCGGTTTGGCCTTGACGGAAGCCGATATCCAGCCGCAGTTGACTCGAAGAAGACCAGGACAGTCCAAGTTGTCTACCCCAAGAAATGAAAAGGACCAAGTGGAAATCCAAAGTGGTACTGAAAAGGGGGTGACTTTGGGGTCCCCCATCGGAATGATAGTCAGAAACGAGGACCACCGTCCCGGAGACTACAGTGAAACCGACTTGTACCCCCGGCCCAGCCATGCTGATTGGACCTATATCCAGAAATACGGCACCAAGAGTTCGAGTGGGGGAGGCAGATCCAGTGCCAGGGAAACAATTGGGCGTGTCGCTGCCGGCGCCATTGCTGAAAAGATATTGAAGGCCGTGAACAATGTGGAGATTGTTGCCTTTGTTTCGTCGATTGGAGAAGTGTCGATGAACAGAACTGCCCAGGACGCCACTTTCCAAAAAATTTTGAACACAATCACCCGAGAACAGGTGGACGATTGCGGACCTATAAGATGTCCCGATGCCGCCGTGAAAGACGAAATGGTCAAGGTAATTGAAAAGTACCGTGACGCCAAGGACTCCATTGGAGGGGTGGTGACATGTGTGGTGAGAAACTGTCCTATTGGATTAGGAGAGCCCTGTTTCGACAAATTGGAAGCCAAGTTGGCCCACGCCATGTTGTCGTTGCCCGCCACCAAAGGATTTGAAATCGGATCCGGGTTTTTGGGCACCCAGATCCCAGGATCCAAGCATAACGACCCATTTGTGTTTGATTCCGACAAGGGAAGATTGACCACCAAGACCAACAACAGTGGAGGTATCCAAGGCGGTATTTCCAACGGAGAAAACATCTACTTCTCGGTGGCGTTCAAGTCTGCTGCCACCATCAGTCAAGAACAAGCCACTTCGAGCTACGACGGCGAGGACGGGATATTGGCTGCCAGAGGCAGACACGACCCCAGTGTCACCCCCAGAGCCGTGCCCATCGTGGAGGCCATGACGGCGTTGGTGTTGGCCGACCAGTTCATGATCCAGCAGGCCAGAGACAGCACCCGCGTTTTGGTGAGTGCCGACTAACTACTTAGCTAGGTTAACTATTCATAGATACACGTTACGTTTGCAACCCCTGGCGCCAAAACTACGTAGGTTCAAGTCACAATGACCTTAGCAAGGCTACTGACACGTGATCGAGGCCTGGATTCCCATTTCGTGGTGCTCATGGTAGCACGCGGGGGGACATGTGTCGTCGTGTCTTGCTAAAATGCGGTTAGGATTGATGATACGCGTGGTTTGGTAGTTGAAAAATTTTTGGCCAGATCACTACAATCGTCAACAACAGCAACTTGCGAGCAAGAGAGGAATTTGCAATGAAGCTGGTCGTGGCGTATCTTCTCTTTGTGATATCGGTGGTTCTGGCCCACAATGTATTGCTTTCGCCCTACGGAAAGCAGTGTTTTTTTGAGAACTTGAAAACCAACGACGAGTTGGCTATCTCGTTCCAGGTGGGGTCTCGTGACCCCCGGAACTCAGAGCAGTACACGGTTGACTTCTACATCATGACCCCCACCAACCAAATGGTGTTGAAGAAGACAGACTTGGACCACGGCGACGAGTCGATCCGGGCCAAGAGCGACGGCAAGTACACCTACTGTTTCAGCAACGAGCGGTCAGGGAGGGTCGACTTGGACGTGTCCTTCAACATCCACGGGGTTGTCTATGTCGATGTCAACGACCCCAAGTCCGACACCTTGGACTACGCCATCCTGAGATTGAGTCAATTGACCACCGAGGTCAAGGCGGAGCAGGGGTACTTGGTGATCAGAGAGAGAACCCACAGAAACACCGCCGAATCCACAAACTCGAGAGTCAAGTGGTGGTCGGTGTTCCAGATCATTGTCGTGGCTGCCAACTCGGTGTTCCAGATATACTATTTGAAGAGGTTCTTTGAAGTGCAATCGGTGGTTTGAGGAATCGTGCATGTAGCAAATAGTCAAATGCATAGTTTAAGTAAAAGAGGTGTAGGGAAAACAAACCAAACAAACCAAACAAACCCAATCACACCTACAGACGTACGCGTGACGGTGCTGTCCTACCCCAGCGGGCGTGGGCAAACCCAAAACGAGGTCACAGGCCGGAAGTAGCAGCAATGGGGTGGGGGCTGT
>NBZC01000042.1:0-110675 GCA_002245345.1 Scheffersomyces stambukii
AGGGTGGGGGCGCGAGTGGGGGAGATCGCTAGCAATTGGAACAACGGGCGGACAGCGGGTGCGCCGGTGGTTGCAAGGGAGGACGGGGGCAGCCTGGGTCGCAAACGGCGTCGAAACGAGAAACAAAGCGGGGCACCGAGAGCGGGGCAAAAGCGGGGTCGTGCGGGGTGATTGTGGGACGCTTTGCGTCGGAAATGGCGGTGGATGCTGCTGGGGAGGAAGAACAAGTGGTGGTGGAGGACAGAGGTTTGCGCAAGAAGACACGATCGCGATTTCCGCGCACGTGAGAGCGACACGTGCCCGATCACGAGTCTGCGCACGTGCCACGTGCCACGTCACGCGACCGGCCTCCACATCACCAACCCCACCGTGCCTCCACCGGGCCTCCACCGGCTGCCTCCTCCACCCAGCCCCACAGCACTAGACCCTTGCCGCAACGGACCCTTGCCGCAACGGACCCCGCCGGCGCTATTTCCGCAACCACCTCCGATTTCCGCCGATTTCCGCCCTTTTTCCGTCGCCAATGAGGCTCCTCTGGCTCGTCCCCTGGACAGCCCTTGCTGCTGCTGCTGCTGCCGGCGATGATCCCGGCCCCGGCACCGGCCCCGACGACCCCGGCGTGCTCTTTGCCCGCGCCTCCGCGCTCTTGGCCAACGTGTCGCGCGCGTACACGCCCCCCGTCGCCTACACCGCCGACACCATCGAGGGCCAGTTGTATGTGCCCCAGTACGACGCCGACGGCCTCGACTACGTCCGCAGCGGCGTGCCCGCGCCGCCGGCGGTGCTCGTAGAGTCGGTGGTGCCGTTGCTCGAGCGGGCGGCGGCCCGCGGCCACGTGGCGGCGGCGGCCACCGTCGCGGACTTGTATACATTTGGCAATTGGTCGATGCCCGCCGACTACCCGCGGGCCCGCCGCTGGTACCGCCAGGCGTGCATGGGCGGGCCCGACGGCCACAGCTGCTTCATGATGGGGGTGATGGCCGCCACCGGCATGTTTGGCACCGCCGACGCCGACCCGGAGCAGGCGGCCTTGTACTACCGGTTTGCCGTCGACAACGGCGACAACAACGCCCTTTTGGCGGCGGCGTACCGCACCTTTGCAGGGGTGGGCGAGCCCGCCCGCTGCGACCACGCGTTGGCGCTCTTCCTGCGGGCGGCGGCCCGGGGCAGGCCCTACCGGGGTTGGAGCCAGCGCCAGGTCAACTACAACGTGGCCGTGGCCGACTTCAACGGCGGCTTGTACGGGTACGGCATCAGCGAGACTCCGCCCACGGTGCGCGTGGACTCGCGGGTGTACAGCGACCTCCAGGCCCAGTTTGAGGACCTGCGGCTTTCACCCGACGACCACCAGTTTGTGCCGTTGTTCTACCGCGGGGTGGCGGCCGCCAAGGGCGACTACTTTGCTGCCGGCAACGCCACGGCGGCGGCGGAAGCCTTTGCCGAGTGCGTGGCCATTGGCGACGCCTCCTACGCCGCCGCCGACTACCGCAATATCGACGCCCTTGACCGGGTGTTTTTGAGCCAGTGCCAGGTGCAGTTGGCCCGCATGTACGTGGCGGGGACCGGGGTGGCCCCGGACTTGGCCTACGCCCGCCGGTTGTATCTCACGTCGCTCAAGGTGAACCCACTGTCGGAGGCCCTCAATGACCTTGGCTACATCGAGGACCATGGGTTGGCGGGCCCCGCCAACGTCACCCGTGCCGCCGGCTACTATCTCGAGGCAACGGGCCGGGAATCCCCGGACGCCCACGCCAACCTCGCCCTCATGTTGGCGCGGGTGTCGGGCGACATGCACGGACCTTCCCACAAGGAGATCTATGGACATATGCGCGACGCGGTGAAGCTGGGTCACACAGAGGTGTTGCCGCAGTGGGCCGACTTCCTCCAGTCGGGGTTGGTGGCCGACCCGGAGCAATCCTTCACATGCCCTGAGCTCGTCCTGTGCTACCAGTTATATTTAACTGTGGCAGCGTCCCACTTCATGCCCCACCTCAAACAGGCGTTTGCACGGTTGGCCGCTGGTGATTACCAGGCGGCTCTCGTGGGTTATGCCATTGCCGCCGAACAAGGTCAGGCCCCAGCCCAGATGTCGGCGGCCTACTTGTTGTACCAACCCCAGCCTTTGTGGCTGTCGCAGCCTCGCAAGACGTTTGCCCCGCTGCGGGTGCAGGCCGCTCTTCGCTACCTCGAACGAGCATCGCGCCAGGGGGTGGTGGATGCCAATGTTCTTTTGGGCGACCTTTACGCCGGCATGGACCCCGACGTCGTGGCCCCGGACCCCAAGAAAGCGTTCTCGTACTATAAGACCGCCCTGGACCGCCACTCCTCCCACGGAGCCTATCGCCTTGGCGAAATGTACGAGCGAGGAGTGGGCCCGGCTAACGGCACCGACTACTACATGGCTAAGCGCTACTACGACGCCAGCCTTCGGTACAAGGAACACCACGACTACGAGCGTGCGCAACTGGACTCGACCGCCATCCCTACGGGCAAGACCCATATCCATTGGGCGCTTATGCGTCTCCGAATCAAGTTGTTGTTTTCGCGAGGACAGGGCCGCGATCAAGAGGGCGGCGGGTGGCTTTCGGCCTTCCGGCGTGCAGGCTCGGAAGGGCACGCTGGTGGTGGCATGAAACGGTCCCGTGCCGATGCCCATCACGAAGGTACAGGATTTGGCCCGGGTGTTGACGAATACTTCGACGACTACGACCTTGGGGACTACTTGGTGATCTTCTTGACGTTTCTGTTCTTTGTCATCTTCTTTGTCCAGAGCATGATTCGTCAACTCCGGCGTATGCGCCAGAATGGTAACGGCGCCAACGAGGATAACGACAATGGTAATCAAGGCCAGAATAACAACAACGAGCAGAACCCGGGAGTCAACATGCGCTTCAACTGGGGAGGTGCTAATGTCGAGTTCCACTTTTTCGCAATATGATAGAAGCCATGGTTTGCATGGCAATGTAAATATTATGCAATATTAATGGACATTTTGATGATGTTGTAGGAAGAGCCAACTAGTATTGAGTTGAATGTTTAGTACATAATGACCCATCATGGTAGCGCCAGAAATGGCTGCAAATTAGATTTCCATGGTAGCAATTGTCATTCTTATCAATACCATTTCAAAGAAGTGATCCCATGAGAATCATGTACATTGGTCGTCCATAGATCGTGAAATATACATCTAGTCTATAAAAATAATGCTATTGGAATATTGTAGTCAGACTCATGAAATAGTTGACTCATGCAGTATATAGTATTCTAACGAACACTTGAGGAAGAACCATATCATCCCCCATTAATCCACCCATTGGCCATCATTGGCCATCATTGTCACCGTCGCTCACCATCAATTCCTCCAAGTATCGGATTCTTCTTCAAAAGAGAATTTGCAGTCACCAACTTCTGGCTTTTCACGGGTGTTCCTATCTTCGTTGGAAAATCATATGCCGCCTCTGCCCCTTTTTCGAGTTCGTAGCACCACCCATTCTTGTCCAAAAAGTCGACAAACGCCTTAGAAATTTCAGATGTAGCAAGCGTTGAGCGCGACCCCAAGATAATTAGCTTGGATTTGGCCCGAGTAACGGCAACATTCAACCGTCTCCATTCCGTAATCAAGTCCCCTGCACCCCGGTCATCGTTGGACCGCACCAACGAAATGATAATGCAGTCTTTGTCCCTGCCCTGATACTGGTCAGCAGTCAAGATCTCTATGGCGTATCTTGATGATAACATCCGTTTCAATGCCCGGAGTTGAGTCTTGTAGAATGACATAACCCCCACCTGGTGGTCGGCAACCCCACAAACCGATAAAGCCTCCACCACATGTTTTATCAACCCGGCCTCCGTAGGATTGCTCACTCCTTCACCGACAACACGTTCGAGGGCAGGCAAGGCATCGTGGTCAAGAAATATCACCTTGCGGCGGGGATCTAATACCAGGGATAGCCAACACGATCCAGGGCCCACAAAGTGACCCAGGAGGGCATGTGGATTAGGGATTGTCAACAATTGGTCCGCAACCTCACGCGACCCGCACTTTAAACGATTATTGTATACCAAAACGTTTGACACCAGCATGATCTCCTTGCACATACGGTACTGGTATGTCAAGTCGCACACGGAATCGGGGTGGTTCTCGGCGAGAAGACGGAACAACGAGTATGAAAGACCTTCCCGCACCTTCCTCTCTGGATGTTGCACCAACGGTGCTAGCTGGTGATGGTCACCCACCAACACAAACTTATCGCAGAAGCTTAATGGCCCAAGGTTGATGGGCAAGGCTACTTGGGACGCTTCATCAACAATGCAGTAATCAAAATAGGTTCGGACCTGGAAACAAATGTCGGTGATTCCAAGACACGTAGTTGCCACCACACGGGGCTTCAAGTAGGTGTCCTCGAACTGGGTTGCGGTAGTGATGCGTTCGCTGTGGTTGGGAATGTGGCCATGCATAGCGGGATGAACCCTCAGGGGGTGGCCAATGCGAAGAAAATCGATATCGAGGTCCTTGAGCTTCAAGAGTAGGTTGTCGACGGCGGAATTGGTGAATGAAGTGAGCAACACGGTGTTACCTGCGTTTACGAGGTGGCGAATGATCTCCGCAATCACGGTAGTCTTACCGGTTCCCGGCATGCCCAAAACCAAGGCGTAGTCTTTAGCCGATAGCACATGGCCAAATGCCCGCTGCTGGTCGGCATTGAGGTGGGTTGGGGCTTTGGGCGCCGGCGACGAGAACGTTGGGGCTTCCAAGTCCACAACAAGTCTTCTTCGCTTGCTGTCTCCCGAGGGCAAAAAGAGATTCAATATGTTGAACCGTGCCAATCCCATTCCGTAGAAGTAGTCGTCCTTATCGATTCGGTAGGTTATGCTTTCTAGGTCCTTGGGTTTATCGACAGCGGCAAGGTGGCTGGCGTAAACCTGGTTGTTAATGGCGTCGTATTCCGGCAACTTGGCCCCACTCACAAGGGGCCGCGACGTTGACACGACTATTGTGGAGGCAGAGAGCGACTTTATGTAGCCCTTGGCGATGGCAAAGTGGCCTGCCTCATCACTGATCACCACGTAGTCATGGACGGCCAACTGGCACGCCAATAAGCTGGGGGTGTCGCCATTTCTCCGGGCAAAAGAGTACACCCAGTGGTTGTCATCTGTAACAACGGTAATGACGGTGAGTCCTGCTGCACACAACCCCTGTGACTGTTCCTTGTCCGCAGCGGCCATGGCCCACAAGTGTTTGGAGGCCTTGTTCATTACAGATTCCTCGCTGGAGATCAAGTAGTCCCAGTGGCGGTAAAACTGGCGGTACTGGGGGGAGTCGGCGATGACAGGGCCATCTTTCGGAGGACTGCTGGAGTCGGAGGCGTCGTCCTCGAGCAACACGCGCACGCCGGCACACTCTGGCTGCACATTGCACCACCGACACGCGGCCGATTCCACGAGCGGCGGCATCAGCATGTTGTCCTTGACGTAGCGGGCGACACGGTTGCGCAAATTGGTCAAGAGCCGCAACTCACGCAAGGTAACGGCGCCACGCTTGGTTACCGCATCCTTGGTGTACACCAACACATACAGGGCGATGTCCAACTGGTAGCGGTCCTTGAAGAGCAAGGCGTATAACACCGCCTGGGCGTGGTGCGAGAGGTGGGGCCGTCCCGTCTTGATCTCCACGGGGAGCAAGAACCGTCCCGTCACCCCCGGGCCAGCCATGTGCGCCGTCACCGTCACATCTACTTTGCCTTTGATGCCAAACACGGGCGAGAGGATGTCCTCTTCGATGTCCACCGCCTCGTCCACGGCAAACATCACCCTGTCGCCGTCAGCGCTGTCGATGGCGGTGGCACTGGAGAGTTCGTGCTTGAAAAAGGTGTCGAACCACGCCTGGATGGCGGGAAAGTGGGACTCAACCTGCCTGCGGAAAGACTTCACCTCGGTTCCGGCGGCTAGAAGCTCGAGCACATGTTCGGGGACGAGGCGGGCGGCGGTGGAGGCAAGGAACGCCAGCGTCCACTGCTGGTGGCGCACACACTCCTGGAACACGCTGTGCACCACCTTGCCCACGAGCGCCGGCACCACCACACCTTCCCCGCGCCGGAACCGCCCCTGTAGCACCGTCCGCCGCACGCACTCCGCCAGCTGTGCCACCATGGTCACGGGAAGCACCACGTCGGGGTTCCACACGAGCAAGTTGTGGTTGTCGTCCACAAGCCGGGGCCGGGAGTTGTCGGTGACGATCACGTGGACGATGTCGTCGACGGCAATGCCTAGGTCAAGGTACTGGCCACGTACCACGAGCCGCGACCGGCGGCCGTCGCCGTCCACCACCTCCATCACCGATTGCTGTTCGCGGCGGGGGCCAAAGGTGGAGGTGGTGATGGCGGCGATGCGGTAGCGGGCCAAGAACGGGCGCGCAAACGCCGCCAGCACGCCGTCGTCGTCAACTGTGGAGCCGCCGCGGTCGCTGTGGGCCCGTTCGAGGTGGCGGATGCCCTCCCGGAACGATCGGGTGATGGCAGCGAACCCCGCGGACCCCACAGCGGCCACAAGCTCGGAGTCGTCGTCCGAGAATGGATCGCTATCGCTGTCGTCCGCACCGGATTCCGGGGCCGCAACCGGCGCAAGCAGCTGCAACGCCGTCAAGAGCTGATCATCGTCGGAAAACGGGTCCTCGGACGCCAGTCCCGGCGCCGGCAGCGACGAGGCGCCGGAGTTGGCGTCGCGCGCGGCCGCTACCACCTGGGCGGGTCCCTCGCGGTCCTCGAGCTTGTCGATCCACGAGTTCAAGGCATTGTCGCCGGGCACAAGGCCACCCGACTTCTCCCGGGACAACGGCGCCGGAACACGCCGGGTGGCGGGGGCGGTGTCGGAGCGCGTGCGCGCCAAGGTGGGGGTGGCGAGGATGTTGCGAAGGCCGGCGCCGTACTTGGTCAACACCGACGACGCCACGTCGTTGGCGGGAGCAGGCGGGCCGGTGGCGGGCCGCAACGGCGACGACGGCACCCGTTCCGGCACCGCGCGCATGCGGCGGGGGCTCTCGCGCCAGCGGATGGCGTCGATGTCGTCGGAGCTGTGGTGGGGCGGGTCGTCGTCGCGGGACCGCAGGGCGGCGGAGGCCAGGGTGGTGGGGCGGGGTGGTGCCGGAGAGGGTGGTGCGGCAACATTGGCGGAGGTGTGGGCCGTGGTCTGGACCGCGTTCTGGACCGTGTTCTGGACCGTGTTCTGGGCCGTGGTCTGGACCGCGTTCTGGCCCGCGGGGCCGTTCTGGGCTGCGGTGAGGGTGTTGAGGGGGAAGAAGTAGGTGGTGGAGCGGCGCTTGGGCGCCGGGAGCGCCTCGTGCGGGAGGGGCCGCGGGCCGGGCTGTCGCTTGCGTGCAGCCGGGTCGTTGTGCATGGCGTGGGCACCAAGAGGTCGCGTTGCAGTTGCAGCAGCTTGTTGATGTATATGCGATGTGCACGTGCGCGTGCACGTGATGGCGATGTCACGTTGCATTGACACGTGCAAGTGTCCACGCGTATTTCACGTGCGCATGGCCCACGCCGCACGTGACCCTCATCTCTACAAATTTTCACCATCTCATCCTCCGCCGTCCACCACTCCTCCCCATCCTTCCCCATACCCATCACAATGGCCTACGTATTGACGGAAACCGCAGCCGGGTACGCCCTCTTGAAGGCCGCCGACAAGAAGATCCACAAATCGGCCTCGCTTGCCGCCGACTTGGACTCGGCCGCCAAGGTAGCAGCCCAGTTCAAGATCCACCAGTTTGAAAAGTTTGCCTCTGCCGCCGGGGCGTTGGAGGAGGCCAATGCCGTGGTCGAGGGCCGGGTGTCCGACACGTTGAAGCGGATGTTGCAGGAGGCCGGATCCGACAAAAAGACCACCTTGTTGGTGTCGGAAGCCAAGTTGGCCAACGCCATCAACAAGCTCGGGCTCAACTTGACGGTGGTGGCGGACGCGGCATCGTTGGACGTTCACCGTGCCGTCAAGGAGCACCTCCCGCTGTTGTTGCCCGGGTTGGACGCCGCCGCTTTGGCGCAAATGTCGCTTGGTTTGGCCCACTCCATGGGCCGTCACAAGTTGAAGTTCTCCGCCGACAAGGTTGACACCATGGTGGTGCAGGCCATCGCGTTGTTGGACGACTTGGACAAGGAGCTCAACACCTACGCCATGCGCTGCAAGGAATGGTACGGATGGCACTTTCCCGAGTTGGCCAAGATGATCACCGATTCCGTGGCCTACGCCCGCATCATCTTGACCATGGGGGTGCGTTCCAACGCCGCCGACACCGACTTGTCGTCCATCTTGCCCGAGGAGGTCGAGGAGCGCGTCAAGACTGCCGCCGAGGTGTCGATGGGGACGGAGATCACCGACAACGACTTGGACAACATCCGCGCCTTGGCAGACCAGATTGTCGACTTTGCCGCCTACCGTGAACAGTTGGCCAACTACTTGTCGTCGAGAATGCGCGCCATCGCCCCCAACTTGACGGTGTTGGTGGGAGAGTTGGTTGGTGCCCGTTTGATTGCTCACGCCGGGTCGTTGACCAGTCTTGCCAAGGCCCCTGCCTCCACCATCCAGATCTTGGGGGCCGAAAAGGCCTTGTTCCGGGCCTTGAAGACCAAGCACGACACCCCCAAGTACGGTCTCTTGTACCACGCCTCGTTGGTGGGCCAGGCCTCGGGTAAGAACAAGGGAAGGATTGCCCGGGTGTTGGCTGCCAAGGCGGCCGTGGCTTTGCGTTACGACTGCTTGGCCGAGGAACGTGACGACTCGGGTGACTTTGGTTTGGAGAACCGTGCCAAGGTCGAGTCCCGCTTGAGTGCAATGGAAGGCAGAGATTTGAGAACCACCTCCAAAGTGGCACGTGACCACGCCAAGATTGACATCTCGGAGGCCAGAGCCTACAATGCTGATGCCGATGCTCCTGCCGTAGAGGACTCGGATGACGAGAGCTCGGAGACGGAAGAGGTGGAGGAGAAGAAGAAGGAGAAGAAGGAAAAGAAGGAAAAGAAGGACAAGAAGGACAAGAAGAGAAAGAGAGAAGACGACGACGAAGAACCAAAGAAACTGAAGAAGGACAAGAAGGAAAAGAAGGGCAAGAAAGAAAAGAAAGAAAAGAAGGACAAGAAGGAGAAGAAGGAAAAGAAGTGAGCCCGTGCGTGCTCTTCTATGTACCATAGTGATTAATTCTTTATAGCATTACCAGCATCGTTATTGTTTAGGCGTTGAGTGTAGCTTGTCGCTTGTGGCTCTGGTCGATTCCACCATAGAGTTATTTGTTTGACGTACTTTTGTAAACCGCAGATTACTGCAAATTGAAGCTTAGTGCAAACTGTATACTCATGACACCACCTGTTTGGTAATCTCTAGTGGTTTCCTACATGAATCCTGCTCCTCAATGATCTTCGGGTATTGCTACGTAGCTTCTACTGGATCCTTCTGTTTGTCTATTGTTTTTGGTTCTTCGTGGGCGACTCTTCGACCATGACCAGTACCAGTACTCTATAGACCCGTCCATAACTGGTGCAGTTCTTTCTGCTGTAGTCAATTCGAAGTTTTTATTTCTCGCTTGACGATCTCGCTATAGCTTATGTATTACCGTCCCGTCTATAACTATATCATGACACTTGTAGTATTGCCGTATTTTATGCTGGTGTATTTTGCCGATCCACATTTTATGTGTTTTGGGTTAGCCTTTGATGAATACGTGATTTTGGTGAGTTTTTTAGCTAAGTACGGGTGGATTCTTGCAGTTTTTAGCTTCTTGTGGCCATATGCTTCCCATTTGCTGTCATTTTCCATCTTTCTCGATAGTTCATGCGAATATCATCCTTGCAACTTGGCCTATGACCGCATAAGCATTACCCCAAACTCTATCTTCAACTCTACCTTCGCAAACACATTCTTCGTAGGACACATTGTATGATAAACATGACCATAATTAGCAAAAGCAAGCAAACTTCCAACCATCCACCATTAATGTCACCACATTAATCCAAATCAGGCGCAGCATCGCCCATATCCACATCACGATTGGCGTCGTTTCCCTGTGGCGAGTCCGTCCTCCGAGGAGCGGGCACCCGTTGTCCATTTACCATCGCTTGAGCCCCTGTCCCCGCAAGCAGCGAGATCATGTTGGAGAAGCCTTCCGGCAACACCCCCCGCAAAGTGTCACGCAACACCGCCGAGGGATCGTTGTTTCCCCCTTCGCCGCCATTGGCAGGGGTGGCATTCTCAAACATGGTGCCAAAGTCATTCAAGAGGTCTCGAAACGCCGGCCGCGGACCCGCATCCGTTGGGGGCCCGGTTTCGCGGTCTCTGTCGCCGTTGGCGCCAGCATTTGCCCCCGTTTCCCGCCGTTCAGTCCCGCGATCTGCAACGTCTGCTGGCAGCGATGAGATAGCGGTGATCGGGGTGGTGATGGTGGCCGTTTCCATGCCATTGCGAGCCAAGATGCCCTGCGACACCTCCGGGGTGAGGATCTGCGGGGCCTCGACGTTGGCCTGGGCCGCCCGGTGCCGCAACGGCGAGTTGGAATAGTAGGGCGAATAGGTAAAGTACTCACGATCCAGATCCCGAGCTACGACCCGCACCAGACGGGTGATGCGCATTACCTCGTTTACCCAGCGGTCAATCTCGGTCCAGGACTGATTCTGCTGGTGCGCCCGCTTCTCCGTCAAGGCTATAGCCCCCGTCAACCGTGCCACAAACTGGGGCAAGATCGCCGCCCTCTTAGCGGCCCGGTACCGGTGCGCCATGTTGGTGTCCATCCCTATAGGCACCACGTCGCCCACCGTCGTGCGCAAGGCGATCACGTAGCACTTAAGCCCCGTCAACCCGTCGCCCAAGTAAAGACAGCAGTAGCCCAATTGGGTCCACGCGGCCGTGAACGTGCGGTCTAGACCCACGGCAATCACAAGGTCGTCGCGGGCCTCGCGCACACAATTGAGGCCAATGTACGCCACCGCACGGTTGGTATACAACTGCGGAATGGATGGCCACTCTGACGAAGCGAGCGAGTCGATGGCGGTAGTGTACACCTTGATGGCCTGGGCGTAGGCACACCCCGCCATCAAGTTGTTGCCCTGCTCGCGGAGCCGGTCCACCAACGAGCCGGTTTCGTCCCCGTCGGGGGCAACAATGTCCAACGTCGTCGTCAACATGTGGCGGAACGCCAGCAACATCCGGTGGATGGGGATGTCCGGGGTCGAGGGCCACCGGAGCGAGAACCGGTTGGCGCGCGCGAGCAATTCCGAGGGCAACCCGGTCAGGTCCACATATTTCTGCACGGTGGCGAGGAAAGGACCAAGGAAGGCCAAGAGCGGCGCCGCTGCCGTCTCGGCCCGCGTCTCCGCCAGCAGGGCCAGCGACTGTGAGGGCCGAGCTTCGTGGGCGCCGCCATCAAGCGACGCCAACGCCGCCGCCGCCACCCGCGACAACCGGAGGTCCAAACGGGAGCACATTCCGGCGGAGGGCGCCACCGAGGGTAGGTCATCGGAATTGTTGTCCGGGTTGGCGTCGAGGGCGGCAATGGCGTCGATGAGGTCGCTGAGGGCCTGGGTGCGGTACTCGTCCTCGACGTAGCCCACCAAGCACCGTCGGAGTATGTTTCCGAAGGAGGAGGTGTCGGAGTCCTGGTTCAAAAACCGCGCCTGTTCCCGGTGCTGCAACAACTGCATCCGCTCCTGCCAGCACATGCGGGTAATGACAGAATCGAGCACCCGGACCACCATGGCCGCTTCAGCAGCCAAGTCGTGCACGAGCACCTGGCGGGACGGAGCCGGGGTGGCGGCGATTTCGGCCCGCAACTCCGTCTGGAGCTGCGATACTGTGTGCCGCAAGGCGCCGGCAAAGGCGTACTGGAACCCAAGGTCGTATTGGTCCCATTTCATGGCTGTGTGCTGCCGCCGGGGCAAAAGAAGATGGTGCCAAACAGTGACGATTTTGTCGCGGGGATTTGTCCCGAAAACGCAATGTCGCGACACGGCGCCGGAACATTGATCCGCCCCCTCACGACACGGCCATGACCTCGCCACCCCAAACCACCATGTCCATGCCCGAACCCCCGCTGTTGGCCAATGTGCCTCCGTCGTTGGTGACCCCGCAGGGATGCGTGTCGTCGTCGCGGATCAGGGCGTTTCTCCGGATGTCACGTGCCGCCACCGACGACTCCATCCGCCAGCACCTTAACGAGATCTCCTCGGATCAGTGTGGTGGCTACTTCCGGGACACCATTGCTCTGCAGTGGCGGATGCGCGAAGATATCATCGGTTACTGTCTGCAGTATTCGCAGTGGTTGCGCGCCAGCACCGCGGAAGGCAACGGCGACGGACCCGATGCGCCGGGGTTCGATCTTCGTCGCGACCCCTACGCCCTCAAGAGCTACAACCAGGCGAAGGAGGCGCGGTTTGCCCAGTGCGACGCCTTGGACCAGTGGACCAAGAACGAGGGCACGGTGGAGGCGATTATCCGCGAGCAGACGGTGGAGGTGTTGAACGACAAGTGCTACTACCAGGACTGGATGCAGGCGTTCGAGAAGTTGGCCCGGGGACGGTGATGGCTGGGACGGTTAGGCGGGGTATTGTAGATGGTTGGTGTTTTGATGTGTGGTTAAAGATTTGGTGAATTGTGGTAATGATTTGGTGGATTGGTGGATTGTGGTAATGGTATGGTAAATTGTGGTAGCTGATTTAGTGGATTGGTGATTAATGGTTCGTGATCGTTGTGATGTTGATCTGATGCTGGAATTGGCGTTGACGTCATGTTCAGTTGGTTCTCATTCTGTTCAGGTGCTTGGAACTACGTTGTACACTTGGTCATTACGGTTCTGCTGGATAATTTGGGTATCTTGGAGCTCTCGGCAATCAATTGGTGTCGACCATGTTTGATATTGGATAAGCCTGGGGTAGTTGAGACTAAACTAGTGGTTGGAGACTAAGCTACCGGTTGGTGATATTGGCATAGCTGGTGTACGCTACAACTACATTCTGAACTGTTGTTCTTTATCTACGCCGGCAAACAAGATGGGATATTTACGCCAGCCATGTGTCGCAAAGACCCACTGAGCTGATGTTCACTGGATACACAATTGTCGTTTGCTGTACATTTCTACCACAATTGAGGACTTTCTACTATTGCGGCCCTTCTGCACTGATGCCGTTCTGTATTCGCTGTTCTACTCCTATTGGTTCATCTTGCGTTAAGAATTACAGTGCTGGTTGCCCCATTATCACGATATTCAAGTGCTCATAAGGCCTTATCTAAAGCTCATACTTCCACCACCGAGCAACGGTACATTTTCAACTCCATGACAGGACTAATAGCAGTTGTACCATAACATCACTACTACATTCCTAAATCTTGAATCTCAAAAGCCTACATCGCAAGGCCTACATCGCAAGGCCTACATCTAAAAATCCCCACAAACTGGTCTCGTCCATGACCTATCCCCTACTTCTTCCGTATATAGCTCGCTGGACCACCATTCTCCCCCTGTACGTAGCGGTGGTCTAGCCAATAACGACTAACGACATCCGTATATTTTCGATATCCTGTAGCTACTTATGGGCAGCAGCAGCAGCAGCATAGGCAAACTTGTTTGCCTGGCTTGGAGGCGGGGTGCCTGACGCTTTGGGCGGATGCTGTGGCGACGGTTTTCTTGTCTTGGTGGAACCCGAGGGCTTGCGATTCGACTTTGAGGTCTTGGTCCTCGACTTTTTGGGTCGCGAGTCAGCTTTGGTCTCACGTCGGGTTTCTGACACTGAGCTCGACGGTGTGGTGGCCCCCAGACGGTCGGATTCGGATCCTGGTTCTCCAGACACCATCTCGCGTGCTAGCAAGAGGCAGTCGATCCATCCGTATGTGGTGCCCAATTTGACGTTGTCACCACTCTTGTCCACCACCCGTACTACGTCTGCCGTCGCCGCCCGCTCCTCGTCCTTCACACGCTTGAGAAATACCAAGTCGCCTCCTTCCTTGATCAATTCAATGATGAGATATCCATACACCTCCTGTGGGGGATCTGACAGCACCGCCGCGCCATCTTCGTCCTCTACGACCGACTCAAATTCATAATCGTACATGGAGTAGTCGTTTCCCTTATTGGCCTTGAGGTCCACGAGCATCACGTTCAATTGAGCATCGATGAAAAACACCCTCGCCATGTTGGTCACTACTGTCACCACCACTTTGGCCTCCTTTTCCAACGTGGTCTCGTGATCCGCAATGAGCTCGTCCAACACAGAATCATCGAGCGCCTGCGTGGGTGACCGCTGCACCACCTTGTTGCTCAAAATCGATTGGCGGATCACGTCCAACTTGAGGATCTTCTCCTGGGGGTTAAGTAACCCCGAGATCTCCCGGAACTTGATAGTTTGGCCTTGAGACTTGGTTTTGCGCTGGCTGATTTTTGGTGTTGGTTTTGTCGATGGCGGTCTTCCTGGCGCCAAGGGCGGTACAGATGTAGGGGCCGGCGATGACGGGTGTCTGCTGCTGGCGCCACTTCCAGCATATGCGGCAGCAGCTGCTGCCGGGTTGACAAATGTCTGTTTGGGCGGCACCGGTGGCGTTTGTATAGGGATCTTGCTGAACGACGAGCGCGACTGCAAGATCGGTTGTGACTGGAGTACTGAACTTGTGGGCTCGGTACTCTGAGACCTAGCAATGGGTCTCGAAAATGCCGTGTTAGCTCTAAGGTTGGTGTGTCCCGGCTTTTTCGATTCTGTGGGAGATGGAGGCAATGGTTGCGGGGTGGGTGACGTCTGCAAATTGGGAAGGGTTTGGTTGATGACTAGTTGCGGAGTTGGAGGGTCATTGGGGTACATTCTCTGCTGCGCTACCCTTGTTGGCGACACCTGGAACTTGCCCGCGGTGGGAGTAACTCCGGCATAGGAACCGGGTGTGGGTGGAGTTGATGGCGAAACCACATTCTTCTTGAGAGCTGTGGGGGGCTTATACGCCTTCTTCAGGTTAGAAAACGCGGGCACGAATCCAAAGTCTGATCCTCCTTGGAGTTGGGAATGGAGTTGTTGATAGGAATTGGACTTGTTCATGTTGCGGTTAGACCCATTTTTGATGGTGGGGGGCATCACTGCATGGTGGCTGGTGGGATTGTAGCCGTCAAACCGAGGTACTTTGCGATGCCAGATGTAGCTTTGGTCGTCCCAGGGCACGTCATGGAACCACTTGCATGCCATGATCTGAGGAATTGTTAATCGAGAAGCAGGCTCCGACACCAATATCAGGTCGATGATCTTCACCACATCCCCAGGTAAGGGTACATTGCTGCGATAGGTGTAGTCGCCGTTGATGATCTTTTCAAACGTCAAATATTCAGTGGTGCCCTTGAATGGTGGTACCCCGTGGAAAAATTGATACAATATACAGCCAATAGCCCAAACGTCGGACTCAAAACCACTTTTGTTGTACTTTAGCAATTCTGGAGATACGTATTCCGCAGTGCCCACAAACGAGCCCTGTCGATTTTGATCGTCGTCACCACCACCGCTGGTGTCGTTGGGGGTGCCGGCATCGGCCGATACCGAGTTGTAGTCAATCTTTTCGTCGTTGGCGTCGTCGTTGGTGCCCAAGAGCTTGGCGGCACCAAAGTCGGTGATCTTCAAGTTGAAATCGTGGCCCACCAAGATGTTTTCTGGCTTGAGATCACGGTGTATCACCCCTTTCAGGTGGATAAACCGGACGGCATCGACAATCTGACACATGTAGAACTTGGCCACCGGTTCGGAAAGAGAGCCAAACTTCCTGATGATGGAGAGAAGCTCACCGTACTCGGCAAAGTCCAACACAAAGAACAAGCTCGATTCGTCCTGGAAGGTGTAGTACAACTGGACTATTCCCGGGTGTTGCTGGCCCAACCGGTGCAAGGTGGTCTTTTCAATGTTGACATACTTGATCTTGTCTTCCTTGACAATGTGGCGCTTGGAGAGCACCTTGATGGCAAAGGTTTTATTGGTGTGGATGTCGAGGGCCGAGAACACGGTGGAGTACGACCCTTCTCCGATCCTGGTGCCAAACTGGTAGTCGCGGGCCGATCTTCGCTTGAGGTTGAGCGGAGGTGGTTGCTGGGGAGCATTCTGGGGAGGAAGTTGGGGAGGAAGTTGTGGAGGAAGCTGTTGCAATGCAGGGGACTGTTGGTATTGGGAATGCTGGGGAGGATGCTGGTGTAGCGCCTGGTTCTGCGGCGGCAAGTGTTGATGCTGGTGCAGTGGGTCCCCCGCCTGTGGCTGGAGGGAGAGGTTCCCAATGTTGTCCAAGCCCGCGGACATGATTGGTGTGGAGAAATTGGGCAGCTCGGTAGCGAACAGTGCTGTTGTTAAATATGGCCTGGCAAACGGTGTCGTGCACAGTTGATAAAGTAAACAGGTAGCAACGTCAAATGCTGGAGGAGGAGGAAATTACCTGATCGAGAACAGTGCACCGGCGAGCCACCAACAAGGAAATGTGCACGCGGGGGAGGGGCGGTGCAGAAATGTGGATCGGGGTCTATTTTGGTGCAGACAGTATATTTGCAAGCCAGGGATGGGCAGTTCTCTGATGTTGTAACCGATTGACCTGTTGTTCTGCCCTGTAGCTTGATGTTCACTGTTGTATTGTTGAGGTGCAATGACGCACTTTTGTGGTTTTCAGTCCAGGACGCCCTGTTCTTTGTTACTGGATTTTGGTACTGATACCATGAACATTTGATGCTAGGACGTAGTATTATGAGTCTGCTTCACTGTTGTACGCAAAGATGGAGTTCTAAGGCCTTCTATTGTATGATCTGCAAGATGTATAGCTGAACCATGCGTTTGATATGCTATGTTGCTTATGCAGTTGAAATACTGTTTGTAGCAACAGTAGATGTCGTTTTGCATTGGTACGACTATCTTGTTATGCCAGAGTTCAGCGTTTTATTGACTCTATGGTACTATCATATCACCTTGTTCTCTTATCCGCTGGCTATCTTGTTGTATCATCTCCTAATCTGGAGTAATCGTCCACTTTACTAGTAGCTCTCCTTTTCGAGAACGCTACGATTCTGCTAAGCTTCTCTTGTCATCATAGTCTTCCTTATTCTTCTTTTGGCTCTTTTTGTTCTTAGGTACTGGTTTGAGTAGTCTTGAGGCATCCAACCAATCATAATTTTAACTTCTTCCTAGGGTAAAATTGTCATTTTCTTTGGAATGTGGTGGTTGAACACGTTACGGTGCTGAGTAAATGGTGTATAATGTATGTGTGACACTTTAACGATACTTCTAAAGAGTAAAATTCAATTTTTTAATGTCCTAACCCTGTTTGTCCTTTTTCTTGGGTGGCTTTCTATGTTAGTAGAGATATTCAACGAAATCCTAGCACAAATTGATTCCTATTACAATTTACTTGAAGTAGTCCTAAAACAATATTTTACTGTACAATATACTCCTGACTTGAGTAGATAAGAGCTTAAGCAACAAGTATAGACTGCATCCAAACCATTGACTACTTCAACTCAGTCGCAAGTATTGGCGGATATGGTTGCAAAAAATGAGATTTTCTGCAAAAAGATCTTGCTCCACAACTAGATTCATTTCCACTAATATTTGGAAAAAGTATGGTCTTGTTTCGGTGAATTCCTGTGGTAATAGTATCTTCTGGTCAGTGCTTGATGTTTTTGTCAATGCTTCTCTATCGCAAGTTCAATTCTTAAGACGAAAGATGCAACTGAATTTAGATACCACGATTCACTCAGAAGTGCTATAATAAATCCTGGGTATGGTATCAATTGCTATCTTGCCAATAGTATACATGAATACCGTCAAGGTCTATGTGGGTTGTGGTCGTATTTGGTACCCTTTTGCTTTCGGAGCACGAAATAAGCAATACTGCTGGCTTATATCGGTGAGCAAATACATTCAGCAAACTACATGGCTAACTACACAATGAAATACCCGAAGGGTCCTAGTATGTACAAGAGGACAATCAAAGGTGTGATATGGTATCACCCAACCTCAAATCTGCAAAAAAATCCAACCAAAGACTTCTTCCAGTACATTTTGACGAAACTTTGACATACCTTCAGGTGAATACATGTTACAAGATATACAAGCAGTGAAATAAAATTCGAAAGATCAAATTAACAACTTTTTTTATTCTCATTTCAATATAACAAGTACTATTTAAATTGTGTTCAAGATGCAAAATGTCCAAAATTCTTCCCAAAATTGAGCTTTTCTCCCACCACTATCTATCATTACTTTGAACACCACAAAATACTCAATGAATAGCACCAATACCTCCTTGGGCTGCACCTTCAGTAAACTGAAACTCTTATCAATCAATCTGATCCATCAATAAGTCGTCAAAGGAGTTCCCTACATTGTCGCCGGGTGTTCCAGCTGTCACGTGAATTTCTTGAAAAATTTCCGGTCACAATACTTGCAAATAGACATCTCCACAACCTTAGCCACATGCAAAGAAATCTCACCAACCATGAGAGTCTCACTTCCGTGGTACCGATGTACCAAACTTACTAATGAGGTACGATGTGTGCCGAAGACGATTCAAAATTTCCCGGTTTCTGCTGTTTCCCATCGATTATTATCGACAGCCCCCGGTGCATTACCCACTGCCTATGATCATTTGAGACGGGTGTTTGACGACCAAAAGTACTTTAACAAATTCACCAAGAACGCCAACTACAGCCAGAACCACCTTGGAGGACCCCATTCATCTTTGTTCGCAGCTTCTGGCACGGGGTTGTTCAGAAACGCATACTTGTCAACCCCGCACGGACTTATCGAGTTCTCAAGGTCGTCCTTGGCCGCTGCAAAGACCTTGGTAAGAGAAATGATTGAGGATGCCTCCACGTCAAGGCAGGGAAAATTGACGTACATTAAAAAACTCGACCAGTTGTCCGATATCTTGTGTCGAGTGATTGATGTGGCCGAGTTCATCAGAGTAAGCCACCCAAACCAAAAATGGGTCAATGCAGCTCAGCAAACCCATGAGATTATGTATGAATTTATGAACCAGTTGAATACCAATGTCGAGTTGTATCAGAATTTGCGGGACATATTACATGACGAGGAGTTGGTGGCGCAATTATCACCAGAGGAGGTAAAAGTTGGTGAATACTTGCAGCAAGACTTTGAGAGATCAGGTATTCACATGGATCCTCAAACAAGAAGCAATTTTGTTTCCATAACACAGGAGATATCGTTGCTTGGTTCACAATTCAATAACGAGATTCACAACTTGAAATCTTATTGGTGTGAGGTATCCCAAAATGAGTTTGAAGACATTGATGACCACGCACTAAAGAGTGAAATAAGACTGTACCAATCCAAGTACCCTCACAATAAGATCCCAGGGGTGATTTACGTGCCATTAATTGCCCACATCCCTTATTCGATATTGACCAACTGTTCCTCGGAATTGTTGCGCAGAAAAGTATGGATTTCTTTGCACAACTCCCCAGACGAACAGATAGACACTTTAAACAAATTTGTACAATATCGGGCTTTACTCTCAAAAATGTTGGGCTACAAGTCCTTTGCTGATTATCAACTAGAACATAAAATGGCCAAAAATCCCAAAAATGTCATCACCTTCTTGTCAAATTTGCAAACTTCTCTCAAAAATAAAGGAGTGGTCAGTGAATTAGAAAAGTTATACCACTGCAAACCTAATCACGAATCCAATGCCAGTAATGCCGAAATCATTGATGATATCAAACCGTGGGATAGGGACTACTTGTTGGCAAAATTGCAGCGAAAGGATGTTGATTTGGAGCACGAAGACAAGAACATTTCAGAGTACTTCTCGGTCGGAACAGTAGTTGCTGGTTTGAGCAAATTGTTTGAAAAGTTGTACAGTGTATCATTCGTCCCCGAAGCCACCTTAAAAGGAGAAACATGGGACCAACATCAAGTGCGAAAGATCAAGGTTTTGGATACTAAAACTAAATCACCATTGGGGATTTTGTATCTTGATTTCTGGTCCCCAAAGGTGTTGCCATCGCATTTCACTATTGTGTGTCTGAGAAGACTTAACACGGGAATCGCCACAGAGACGGTTAAAGAAATGAGAGACTTGGTACAATTGGATGATAACTACCAGCTTCCAGTGATCTCATTGGTGTGCAACTTCCATAAGAAATCGAGTTTTATTGGCAGATTTGCCGGGGTTGAACTGGATAACAAGCCTACAATGTTGACTTTGGACCAAGTGGACACAGTGTTTCACGAAATGGGACACGCAATGCATTCAATGTTTGGCCGGACAGAGTTGCACAACTTGTCTGGGACACGGTGTGCCACTGATTTCGTGGAATTGCCATCGGTGTTGATGGAGTCTTTTAGCAAAGATCCCCGGGTGATTTGTCAGATTGGCAAGCACTATGCCACCAACGAGCCGCTCCCGAAAAAGTTATTGGAAAGCCACCAGCAGCACCGGGTGATGTTGGACGCCTGCGAGACTTTTATGCAATCTAAGATGGCCATGCTTGATCAGATCTTGCACAGCGACGATGTGATTAAAAGTTTGGCGGACGAACACACCAAGTTTGACTCCACTTCCGTGTATCATTCACTCGAAGCCAAACTAGAAGTGTTTGCCGACAAGTGGTCTACATGGCACGGCAAGTTTCCCCATTTGTTTTCCTACGGGGCAGTCTACTACTCGTATTTGCTCGATCGGGCAATTGCCGAAAAGGTGTGGCAGGGGCTATTTGCGGACGATCCGTGGAGCAGTAAAGCGGGGGAGAAGTACAAACAGAGCATTCTCAAGTGGGGAGGCACACGTGATCCGTGGGTGTGTTTGGCGGATGCCTTGAACAACCCCGAGTTGAGCAAAGGTGATTCCCGTGCTATGGAGATTATAGGCCAAAACAGCAAGCTTTAGATCACCAGATTCCAGGAGCACCGTATTGCCGGTCCCCCTGTTTCAAGGTGACTAACGCTAATTCTTGTACATATTTCAGATAATGGTCATTATTTATTCCTCACCAATGATAGGAAGATAGGAAGATAGGCACGCGTCGGATGAGAGCATTTGCAGGGGCCCTGTTCCGGCATGAATTTTGCCGGGGTGCGGTACCGGCCATGAGCACTAGCAAAACGCCCCATGGAAAATATTATCGCTGCAATTAGCAAACGCGGAGATCAGAAGCCTCGTTACAGGAACGGCGATTGTTGCAGACAGATTTAATTTCCGGGGAGTGCGCGTTTGTGGCCATTGCAGTTGCGCGCCATTGTAGATGGGTTCCATTATCGGCTGTAGTTGTCAATGGAGCAAAGGCCTGGCACCGTAGAGGACAACCATATTTTGTTGCGAAGAGTGCAGGTTTTTCCGGTGCATAGAAAATAATATTTTCCCGAGTTTCTTTTCCCTTGTACCAGAAAAAGAAACTAGAATGCCTCAGAAGACGACATATTTTTTACTCTCGGTGGCATTGTTCTTGCCCTGGCAATAGCCGTATACTGCCGTCCATATGCAGGAGGGGGTAAAAGGGCCATCGCAAATGCCTTACAACTCTCACCCTAAACGGATACGTCGTTTCTTTTGCTCTAGGAACAAACCGACAATTTTTCTTTTTCCCGCGCTGCGCAAACACCTTCTGCCACCGTGAGGATGAAATGGTTGCCAACAGTTGCGAAATGGAGGAGCAACAGACGCAGGTGTTCACGGAATCATGTCGAGCACAGGTGCCGCTGCCGTCGAAAGCCGCAAGCAGTGGCGGAACATGGTTCCGGGGGCCGCTGTGTCGGGAAAACTGCCCGGGGAATGAACGAGGTGCGGTGAGTCGCGGTGGTGATTCCGGTATTATTGTCGAAGCGGAGTATTTGCAGATTTTTCATGTAGGGCATTGTCATTCTTATCAGCCAATTCTGTCCATCTTTGATTACGTATTTCGTCCCCACTATCCAAAAGGGGATTGTGACTGTATTTCTCGATTGGGAACCACTGCAACGGATATGCATCGGGGCCAGGGTATATATTTTTGCCATTTCCTCGATATACTGTCGCAGCTGCGGTGTAGCCTCCAGCATTTTAGCATACTTTATTTGGGAACAGGGTTCCTGCTACTTTATACTTGTAACTCCAGCATATTTGCATACTCTCAATACTTATAAATTATCGTCATCATGTCCAAGGACGAAGTAGTAAATGAGATAAAAACATACGCCACCGACAGTCCCGACCCATACTCGTCGTCGTCGGAGAATGAAGACTTGAAAGGATGGGCCAAGTTCAAGTACTCGTTCAAGAGACAGCAGGCGGACGTGTCTGTGGGGAAGCAATTGGCCAAGGAGATCAGCTTGCGTCACTTGGTGTTGATGGCGTTGGTGACGGGGATCGGTACCGGTCTTATGGTGGGTACCGGGAACTCGTTGCACACGGCCGGACCGTTGTTTGTCCTTGTTGGTTACGTGATTGTGGGGACGTTTTTGTATCCAACCTTGCAGGCGGCCGGAGAGATGGCGGTAAACTTTTCCGACTTGTCTGGGGGTTTCAACAACTATCCTCGTCGTTTTGTCGATGAATCATTGGCGTTTGCCATCACCTGGAACTACTGTATCCAATGGTTGTCTGTGATTGCTATTGAGTTGGTGACTGCTGCCATCACCATTGGGTTCTGGACCGACCGTGTGGCTGCCGACGGTACCGCCACCCCATCCATCAACCCCGACGCCTGGGTGGTGATTTTCTATGTGTTTGTGGTGGTGATCAACTTTTTTGGTGCCAAGGGGTACGGAGAAGGTGAGTTCATTTTGGGGTCCTGCAAGGTGATGATGTTGGTTGGTTTTATCATCATGGGGATTGTGGTCAATGTTGGCGGAGGGCCAGAAGGCGAATACATTGGTGGCCGCTACTGGCACAACCCCGGGTACTACACCAGTTTCAAAGGGCTCTGTGCCGTGTTGGTTGTCAACTGTTTCTCGTTGGGTCAGACGGAAACCACCGCCGTGGCATGTGTGGAGTCGGCAAACCCTCGCAAAGCCATGCCCATTGCATGTAAGTTGATTGTGTGGAAGATTTTGGTTCTCTTTTTGGGGTCATTGACCATGGTTGGGTTGTTGGTGCCTTTCACTTCGGAATACTTGATGGGTGCTGCCGGTGGAGGTTCCCACGCCTCGCCATTTGTGTTGGCTGCTTCTCTCCACGGAGTGCGGGCGGTTCCCTCCATCATCAACGCTGTCATTTTGCTTTCTGTGACGTCGGTGGCCTCCACCGCGTTGTATCTTGCATCGAGAACCTTGCAGTCGTTGGCTGAACAAGGCTTTGCCCCCAAGTGGTTCAACTACATTGACAACACCGGAAGACCATTGCGGGCTTTGACTGTGAGTTCCATCATTGGGTTGTTTTCGTTTATCGCTGCCTACAGCAAGCGTGAGGAAGTGTTCAACTGGCTTTTGGCCATCTCTGGTCTTTCCCAGGTGTTTACATGGTCGGGGATCTGTATGTCACACATCCGGTTCCGGGCTGCCTTGAAGCACAACAACATTTCCATCGATTCTTTGGGTTATGTGGCCAATACCGGGGTATGGGGCTCATACTACGCTTTGGTTTGGTATGCCTTGGTGTTGATTGCCCAATTCTGGATTGCTTTGTACCCAGTAGGCGCCAGCAAGCCCGATGCATCCACCTTTTTCCAGAACTACCTTGGAGCAGTGGTGTTGATTTTGTTTTACGTGGGCCACAAGTTGTACAGCCGCAAGTGGTCGTTCTACATCAAGGTGGAGGACATTGACATCAACAGTGACCGGACCATCTACGACGAGGAGATTTTGAACCTCGAGAAGCAGGAGGAGCGCGAGAATTTTGAGCGTGCTCCATTCTATAAGAAGGTGGGCAAGGTATTGTTTGCCTAGATATATGTATTTAGTATGGGAATAACGAGTGACGACATGGTGATTTTCTAGTGTAGTTGGAGAGGAGGGTTGTAGTGGGTTGTTAGTGAGAGTTTATGTACGAAGTGAGAGTTGTGATTAGATAAGTGAGAGAAAGACTGGTTGGTACGAAGTGAGAGTTGTGATTAGATAAGTGAGAGAAAGACTGGTTGGTACGAAGTGAGAGTTGTGATTAGATAAGTGAGAGAAAGACTGGTTGGTACGAAGTGAGAGTTGTGATTTGATTAGTGAGAGTTGGACGAGTTTAGCACGTAATGAGAGTAGCAGGTTTGGCATGTAGTAAGATTTTTGATTTGCTTGGCCAGTGTTGAACTGGTTTGGCACCAAGTAATGAGAGGTGTACTGATTCAGTATATATTGAGAGTCCTGAATTGGTTAGCGAAAGTTCTGATTTGGTCAGTGAGAGAAGGACTGATTTGGTATGTAGTGAGGGTAATCAGTGAGGGATAGACTGGCTTAGTATGTAATGAGAGTTAAGCTGGTTTGGTATGTAATGGGAGTTGACTGTTTTAGTATGTAATGAGAGCTCTGGTTTGGCTAGCGAGAGTTCAATCAGGCACAACGTAGTGAGCAAAAGCCAATGAATGAACCAGTCGACAGGATGCTACCATTAAAGTCCTCGATTAGATGCAGTTCGACCACCATCAGACAAACGTGACACTACAGTTCATCGACCACGTGATGGCCTGGTAGCAGCAGTCCATCCCGGCCCTACACGAGATACGAACGTTACCAAGAACAGTGCATTTGTGGTCAGTTGGAACGAGGCCAAAATCAGCCCGATTGCGAGAGGAATAAAATTGGACCATCGACCTCGAAAGGTGCCAAAACATCGCCATATTTCCAACACCTTCTGAGCACAGAAAAGTGCGTTTCCACAGCCAAATCCAGTAGACCAATCACCTGAAGAGCATAGGGCTGTAAGAATCAACAACAAAGAAGAAAAGACTCAGAAACCACGAACCATAAACCACGAACCATAAACCACGAACCAAGACTCAAGAACCAATAACCAACAATTGACCTGACAAATAACCCACAATCTTTCGAGACGTAAGAACCAAGAATCTTAAGATCCCCAAAAGATCAACAACCCATCGCTCACAATGCTCATGAGAAACGCCGTGCGCCGCTTGAGCTCCAAAAACACAGACACCCTACTCAAAGCCCAGCTCGACATCAACGACATCATCCGCAGGGCCGACGACATCAAGACCAGCATCGCCCGCCGACAGCTCCCGGCCCAATTGGCCGAAAACGTCGACTACATCGTCGCCAACCGGCCCCTCCAACACCAGCTCTCGCTCGACATCAACAGGTTGAAGCATGAGCGAACCAGGCTAGCTGAGTTGGCCAAGACCAACCCCAACGACGCCAGGGACAGCCTCAAACACATCAAGCAGCAGTTGAAGCCCCTCGAGCTCCAAGTCAAGCAATTACAGGAGTCGATCCACTATAAAGCCGAGTCGTTGCCCAATTACATTGACGGCTCTGTCCCTCAAGACCCGTTCAAAGAGGAGGTTGTTCAGTTCATCAACTGCTCCTCGCAAGAGGATGCCATGACCGCTCTTCCAGTAACAAAGTACGACCACAAGACCGTGGGCGAAAAGCTCAACATTGTTGACTTTGCCGTAGCATCGAAGGTATCAGGATCATCATGGTACTACCTTGTCGGCGACGGCGCTCTTCTCGAGCAGGCCTTGGTCCAGTACGCATTGGTCAAGGCTCGTACCAAGGGGTACACCATGGTCACGCCCCCCACCATTGTCAAGTCAGAGATTGTCAGTGCTTGTGGGTTCAAACCCAACGACCAGAATAACGAAAAACAAGTGTACCAGATTGAAGACGAGTCCAAGTCGTTGATTGGAACGGCAGAGATTCCGTTGGGGGCATTCTACTCATCCACCATCTTTGACGCATCCACAGCTTTCCCAAAGAGGTTTGTGGGGGTTAGCCGCTCGTATCGAGCAGAGGCTGGGGCTAGTGGAAAGGACACCAAAGGATTGTACAGAGTGCACGAGTTCACCAAGGTTGAGCTTTTCCACTTTACCACCCAACAACTAGCTTCTAACGAATTGGAGCAGATTAAGAATTTGCAAGTGGAGATCATAACGGAACTCGGCCTCAAAGCAAAGGTATTGAACATGCCTACACTGGATCTTGGATCCCCTGCTGCCAAAAAGTACGATATTGAAGCATGGATGCCGGGGAGAGGCAACTGGGGAGAACTTACCAGCTGTTCCAACTGTGGTCAGTACCAGTCAAGGAGGTTAGGCATAAGAGTTTATCACGAGAATGGCGAAAAATCGCATGTGGCTACCTTGAATGGGACATGCATGGCTGTTCCTCGTGTGATTGTGGCCTTGATTGAACAAAATTACGACCCCGAAACGGACCAAATTGCCATCCCCAAAGTGCTACAGCCATACATGGACGGCAAAACTACAATTTCGGCAAACCATTTGTAAATATCCATTTCTTGTACATATCAGAATTCAATATCGGAATTGTTGGTCATCTCTTGGTCTTCATCAATTGTCGCTATGCTTCTCTGGGGTCGATTCTTGTTCGTAGTGACAGGAGTGCTTGCAATCCGCATGACTTGATTCTTTGGCGACACTTCAGGATTGTCGTATAGCTTTCGAATTTTCTTCATCTTGGATGCGTCAACACCAGCAGTCGGTATCACCATGTTTTCGATGTCCTTTTGTAATTGTTTAAACTGTTGCTCCAACGCAGAATACTCCTCATATTTTGCTGTGTACTGGGTGTATAGAGTGTTGTATTTCTCCTGCAACACTGACACCTTTCTCTCCATCTCGTCCTTCTTTGCCGTTGTAATTTCCTCCTTTTCTCTGGTCTTGTCCTCAATCATTGCCAACTTGGATATGATGGCCACGTACTGCTCATAATTGTCCTGCGGGCGGTTCTGCTCAAGTTCGTTCATTCTCGACAAGATGGACTCTAGTAGACTCACCGACCTTGCATCGAGTGACACCGATTTGAGCTCAGCTACTATGGGGTCAATGATCTGCCGAGTTATATCCCCTTCCGGTAGCCGATCTTTAACCTCGTGGAGTTGGGTCAGTATGAGCTCGACCTTTTGGGCTATGGAGTGCGATACTTCTCCCGTCTGGGATACTGTCAGTAGCAGTGGGACCACAGAGTTCTTGATGACATCTTGCCACTCCGCGATTGAACTGTGTATCCCGTCTAGCTTATTGCTCAGCTGCATTCGCCCATCCATAATCGCCTTCAAATGCTCGTTACTCTCGTCCAACCTTGCGCCCAAAGCCTCAACCGATCGTTTGATATCGGCGAACTCGTTTTCACTGGCTCCTTCCAGGGTGCTGGATACATTTTCAAGCCCAGCAAGCTTCAGGATGATCAACCCCAAGTCCTGTCTCAACTGATCGTTGTCTTTTTTTGCCGACTTGACAATCTTCTCGACATCCGCCTTCTCCGACACAGTGTCAAGCCGCGCAATCATCTTATTCATGTCCGCCTTGGTTGCGTTGCCCTCCGTCATCACCTCCTGCGAGTACGTCACCACATTCTGCAATAGTTTGTTCAAGTTTTGGTTGTTGTTCTTCAGACGGTCGAACAAATGGGCAACGTCCACGCTCGTCTGCTTGGCCTGAACCTCGATATTATGCAATTGCTGCTGGATCTCCTCCTGGGTGGTGTGTATGAAGTTGAAGTGTTCATCAAGGTTGTCACTTTGAAGAAAGTTGAGTTTTCCAATGGTTGTTTTTGCCTTGTTTGGTGAGATTGGTTTGAGGGCTTTCTTGTGGATGGGCGACGAGTTGGTCAGGGGTGTTCGGCCGCCCTGCACCGGAGTTGTGGGCTCGTTCTCCTTGTTGTTCATACTGTTGACGTGGATAGGAAGCTATTCTGAGATCACGAGTTTGTTTATTTTCTGAGAAATGTAAATAAACTATATTTTATATGCACCTGTGGAAAAATGTCCGAAAATAATTTGCAACCAATGTTGGATCAAATTGTCATTGCTAACCGTAAACCTATATTCCAATACCGTGCATTACCGGACACTACCGGGAAATTACCGGGGTCGGGGAAATACCGGGGCATTGCTAAACTATGTACTAGAATCCGAATTTGCTTTTAAAAGCAGCGCCATACATCGATCTCTTCTGCGACTCGACTCCATCGGTCACCGTTTCACTGACGTTGTTGGCATAATCGTTGAAGGTCTCCTCCACCAGCTGGAGACCATCCAGGATCTTCTTCATAAACCCCTGAGAGCCAAGCCCTGAGCTCGCGGTTGTACTTCTGCGAACGGGCTCGTCATATGGCCTGCCCTTGTCTCGGGCTTGATATCCACCGTAGCCCTGTTGGGGATTAGCTTCGGGGCTGATGTTGTACGCAAGCTGGCTCTCCGGGTTCTTTGCGGGCTTTCTATTGGGCCCTGCAATGAGGGCATTCAAATCTTTGACACTCACAAAGCTGGTCTGGCCCTTGGCCCACAGCAACGCGCCAGCGGTAGGACGAGGGGGGATAATAGCCTGCTCATTGAACAAGAGGTCGGTAGGATGCTCTCCTTTTGACTTCCACCTGCTTGTTTCAAAAGTGGAAATGTACACTGATTCAGTCTTGCTGGACCTGACAAAGATTTCTCCCGATGGCAACAACGATGATCCTGTCGCCATCCCGCTTTCCAAGGGATCCTTCACTTTGCTGTAGACCTCCTTTGGCAACTTGAGATCAGCAATATCCGACAAAGCAGGAAGAGAACAGAATTTGACAAATCCCGATTTGACCAACACTGCCAACACCACCCCCTGGTCCTTGTACGATACCACGTTACATTTCAAACAGGAATCTTCAATCACCTTATGCGACAACTTTTGTTTGGGCAACTTCAACACCCTAATGTCTCTCTCGGAGGCGGTCACCAAGTACCCGGGAATGACAATTCCTTGACTCAACTTGTCAAACATGGTAGCCGTGGCTACTGTAGAGGAGCCATCCTTTGCACTAATGGGGAACAATTGTGTGATCGCGGAAGCATCGTCATTTGTGTCAGTTGATCTATAGGTTAAGTGAGCAGTCTTTTCAGCAAACACAACCTCAAAACCTCCATTTCCCATGGGGATGATCTTGTATATCAACAAGTTCCCACCGCAATTGGTACCCACCAACAATAAGATGGATGAATAACCGTCGGCGCCATATTCCATGATGGAGATCTCAATGGATGTTGGGTAACATTCGCCGGTAACAGAAGCCAAGTTCAGTTTAATGTTTTCCAAGTTCATGATAACCGCTGGTCCTCTCGATACATCACAAACCACCAACCTACCCGACTTGTATCCAATAGCCGCAAAACCGATATTGCTCATCTTGAGGACACTAATGGGCTCTTTGGGTGTCAACTGCAAGAGGTATAACGGAAGAAAGGAGTTAGCAACTGTAATGAAGCCCAGAATCCTGTCGCTAATGTTCAAAATACGGGCATTGTCGTTATCATGCAAAACCGGAGCACTGTCATAGTTCTTACCCGTACTGATTCCAGCGCCTCGATTGGGGTTCTTGCCAAAACGGCATATGACAACATCGCCGCAGGCAAGCCCCACCAACAACTCACGTCCCTCAAATGAACACGATACCGCCACCACACGAATGGAGGTGGGGTCGCCGTAGTCGTACAACGTTTCCCTGAGTCCCACCTGGACCACGCTCTCCATCTCCAGCTGTTCGCCTTTTGTCACATCCAAGAACCGCACCAACCCGTTCTCGTGGCCCGAGATCAAGATGTTGCGCATGCCCTCATTGACGCCAATGGGCTTGGGGAAGGTGCCGAGAGTGGCGGCGGCCCCTCCAGTGAGCAACAAGTTTGTTCTAGCCGTGGCTCCCGAAGAGACCCGGCTGGACATGATGCTGAACCAGTCCATGCGCATCACCTGGACAATATCCAAGGTGGAGAGCGGAGGGTGGATGAACGATATCGAAGTTGGTAGGATCAAGGAGCCAAGGTCGGTGCTCCCCTGTCCCCCCGCCGCCTCCGAGAACGACACGCAGTAGAGCGAGCCCAAGTTCGACATCAAAAGCAAGTACTCCGGGTTGTGGCAGCCGGAAAAGTAGGGGGTGCCAGTGGAGGAGATGGGCAAGATGGTGGAGATGGACTCGAGGTCGCCCGTCTTGTTCAAGTAGAACGGGATGGGGATCATGCGCTGCCCCGACTGGGGGTTGGCGTAGAAGTCGGCCTGCTTGTCGTAGGAGGTGATGGAGTACTTCAAGGTGTAGCCAAAGGCCAACACGTGGATGACGTTGGTGGACACCGGGTCGCCGCCCGCCACCACCAACTGGGTGGACTCGGGGTCGTCGCCGCACACCCAGCGCACGCACTCGATGGGGTGGAACGAGTCCGGCACCGGGAGCGGGGCCCCCGGCTTGTGGATGTGGGTGTCGAACACGGTCCTCGCCTCGAGCACCGACGCCGACGCCACGTCCCAGAACACCAAGGCGTTGTCGGCGTGCACGGTGACCACGTGCAAGCCGTTGGGGTGGAAGTGGGCCTCGCGGAGGGCAGGCATGATGTCTTTGGAGGAGCCAAACATCCTCTTCTTGCCGTTGTTGACAACGTGGGCCGCCGCGTCGTAGCCGCGGGCCAGCTTGGCCACCACGTACACCAAGGCGGCGCGGACGTCGCCCGTGACCAACGAGTACACCACGGCGCAGTGGCTGTACCCCACCAACAAGGTGCCGATGTCCCGCGGGTGCCACTCGACCGACACCACCGGCGACAACTTCTCCTTGGGCAACACCTTCTTCTGCAAGTTGTCGATGCGGAACGGGGTCAAGTTCCCCCGGTCCACGTCGTAGAACAAGAGCGACCCGTTGGCCAAGCCAAATATCAACCAGTCCAAGGACGGATCGGCCTCGATCGCCGTCACCGTGCCGGGGAACGAGAAGGTGCCCAAGATCCGCTTGGAATGCAACGAAAGAACCGTCAACCCCGCCCCCGGCGAAGCACACACGAGATAAACCCCCTTGACAAAGCGGAGAAAGGTGATGGGGCTGGCGATGTTGAACTCAAACACGACCTCGACGTTGGTCTGGCCGTACACGCGCACGTCGTTCTTGGTGGTGGCGACGGCGAGCAACGACTGCACGTGGTCAAAGGCCACGGCCACGATGGAGTTGATGGGGACCCCAAGCTGGTTGATCACCTTCAAGTCGATGGACCGGGCATTGACGTCTTCCGGCAGGAGATTGTGGGTGCCCGAGGAGCGGATGGCGTTGGACACCGATCCGAGCGAGAGCGGGGCCTTGCGCAGCTTGAGCTTGTTGAACATGGTGGGGAAGAAGAGGGGCAGATGGAGGAGGAGGAGGAGGATATAAGTCAGGTGGGGCGCGTCGCGTGATGGTGGGCATGTGATATATCGCGCGTGACGAGTATCATGTGATAACATCACCTGACCAGAAGCATGTGCGCGTCTCACGTGCGCATATCCTGCCCACAACACCGTATTTAGCCCGCAACAAAACACGTAGCTCCTACTCTCCACCCACCATCATCATCATGGTAAGTACGCCCGTACCAGCATGTGAGCGCATCTAACATTCCCGTTTAGGCAGTGGATAAGCTAATTGGAGTCGGCATGCTTGCGGTGGCCGCGTTTGTGTTTGTCTACTACACCGTGTGGGTGTTTGTGTTGCCGTTTGTCGACAGCGACAGCATCGTGACGTCGTTGTTCTTGCCCCGCGACTACGCCATCAAGTTGCCCCTCGCGTTGCTCTTGGTTGCGGGGGTGGCTGTGGGTACGTTTGTAGCCAACGTTTTGATCAAGAACCAGCAGAAGAAGAGCAAGAAGAGTCAGTAGGTTTATACAGTGGATTGAGGATAGTATTAACAATACATGAAGGAGGAGAAGGAAGAGAAGGGAGAGAAGGAAGAGGGGAAGGAAGAGGGGAGAGGAGAGGGGGTGTGCAGGGAAGACGGGGGAATTGAGGAAGGGAGAGGGTCGAGAGATGTTGGTCGAGAATTGGATGGTCGAGAATTGCAAAGACAGGTGGAGACTCGTGCAGACGAGATATCGAGGATTTTGACGGGTTATGACATACGATTGGCTGCATAACGAGTGATATAGAACAATGAATCGTGGACAAGAAGGTTGAGGTATTGTGGTTTGGGCTAGGTGTCCTTTGGATGAATGGCAGTTGGATTTCACAATGAGGTTATTGTTGATGGCAAAGCAGGTAATTGATGATGGCAAAACAGGTTTTGTTGAATGGTTGTCATCAATTGATCGGTTTCGTACATTCAACTTTGCAATGGCAAGCCAGTTGTTTATCGACGTTGATCGTAATTGGTACATACTATCGGCAATTTGCTGTCGCAAACCAGTTGTGTTGAATGGTTGTCATCAATTGATCGGTTTCATACATTCAACTTTGCAATGGCAAGCCAGTTGTTTATCGACGTTGAACGTGATTGGTTCGTACATTCATCATTTGTTGATAGCAATGCTTATTGTGATGTTAACAATTGTGATAGGTTCATACATCCATCATTTGCTCATTTGCTGATGGCAACGCTTGTTTTATCGACGTTGATCGTGATTGGTTCATGCATTCAACATTTGCTGACGCATACCAGCTGTGATACCGATGTTAACTACTATGATTGGCTCATCGCTCACAAAACCAACTATCGCTGACCTTCATCAAGTATTACCGTTCTATTCCCTCCGTATATAATGCTACGACCTCACCACATAACTCCCCGTCTGCGTGAGGTACTTGACCCCCTTGTAGGGCTTGACAGACTCCCCCAACCCCTTGGCGCTGACAATCTTCAAGCTATCCACCTTCAACCCGCTGGGCACCACCCCCTTGTGGCTGTAGCTCACCTGCAAGTGCAACGGCCTCCGCACCGGCGCCGGCCCGTCGCCTTCCTCGTCGGCGCCCACAACCGACCCGTGCAACTGCGGCACCGTCGACGTGTTCACCAGCCGCAACGTCCACTCGGCCCTGCCGTGGCCCTTGTAGGCAAAGTCGCCGTGGGTGATGCGGTTGGACTTGACAAGCAATTGGTCGCTGTCGGCACACACCACCACCACGGTGATGGCGTCGACCTTGCTCACGTGGTTGGGGAGCCGCAACCGCACCGAAAAGTCCCCCGTGTCGTCGCAGGAGAAGTCGACGTCGACAACGGTGCGGCGGAGCCCCAGCCACCGGGCGGCGTCCCCGCGCACGGCGTCCAAGTCCACCTGGTACCGCACCAACGTCGTGCGGCCGTCCGGGGGGATGAACAGCAACACCCCGGGCCGGTCCTTCCACACCGCGAGGTCGACACTGCGGTGCAACCCGGGCGTCTGCAACCACGCCCCCCCCAGCGCGAGCACCAACTGCAACTGCGGCACCCCCGTCAAGTGGCTCAAGAACGTCACCTCGCCGTCGATGTGGCCGGCGATCACGTGGCTGTCGCTGGTCCGGGGCCCCGCCAGCAAGCTCGAGTAGAACGCCAGGTCAAAGTGGTCGTACTTGTCGCCTGGGCCCGACGCCGCCGGCACCGGCGTCACCACCATCGACACCGTCTCCACCACGTCCACGTACATCTCGTTGTTGGTGTGGCGCACGTTGTTGCGGCGCCAGGGGATGTCGGCGGATTTCGCCGGTTCCGGTGTCGTCGATGTCGCCGTCGCCGTCGCCGTCAGGCTCAAGAGCTTCGACAACAACGACTTGTGGGCGACAATGTCGCGCAACTTGTTGAAGTCGGTGACGTAGGGCACGCCGTCGTCCACCATGTTGGACAAGAGGAGGGTGAGGGTGTCGTTGTTGGCCTCGATCTTCAGCGGCGACGTCAAGTCGCCAAAGTAGTCGTGCATGGCGTCGGCGACCCGGCGGGCAAAGAGCTCCGGCATCACCGGGCTGGTGTCATGTGACCGCGTGCAGAGCAACACGATGTTGATGGCGGCGTCGTTGGTGACGGAAAGGAAGAAGGTGTTGTTGACGACGATGGTTCCGGGGCCGGCGCCGGCGAGGGAAGGAGCTAGCGACTTGAATTTGGGGGTCGCAAGCGAGGGCGCGTACTCGTACACCAAGGTGTTGGTGGTGGTGGTGATGTACACGGCATGGATCATGGTATGGTGGGGTGGTGGTGGGGTTGGTGATGGTGGAGTTGGAGACAGACAGACATACAGACAGTAAAAGTCAGACAAAACAGACAAAAACAGACAAAAACAGACAAAAACAGACAAAAACAGACAAAAACAGACAAAAACAGACAAAAACAGACAAACAGACAAAAACAGACACAGACAAACAGACAAAAACAGAAAAATAGACAAAATCTGACTAACTAGACAAACCCACATACTGATGCCTTACTGATGCCTACCCACCACCTACACATCGTTTCTCTCTAACGGGTAAATATATTAACATACACAACAATTAGAAAGGGGGAGGAGTGGGAGTTTCTATAATATAAAAAAAGTCTGCGCTCACATGGTAGCGACCGCGGTCCCTATTCATGGATACGGTCCATAATACCCATGTCTCTCACATAGCAACCGTCGTAACCACAGAGCCAAACATCGTTATTAAGCATTAAGTCGGAATAACCTATCAACCAGCCGAGCCATTTTATAAAGTACCTTCGCAAAAATCAATATTGGAGAAAGAAATCAAGTCTGTCAAAAGACAGCAGCAAGTAGCAGCCACAGAGCAACAGCGTCCTAGAGGCACGTTCAAAGAACGGCAGCGACTCATTTCTGCCGCCGTTCCCACACACACATTTCTTCTTCATCCTCACGCACGCAGCCGTTCTGCACTTACTTGGACGAGTTGCCCAATGACGACGACGAGAGCTCTTCAGCTGCCTCATCTTCGTCGTCAATGTCGACATCCAAGTCCCTAGCCACTCTCTCTTCGACATCTTTGATGTCAGCCATACCGTAGACGGCAATGGTGGCCAAACCAAGAATACCAACAATACAAGAGAACACCAAGGCAACAATACCTCTGGCGGTGAACCCAGTGGGCAATCTCTTGTGTTGGAGGTTCTGGCCGGTCAAGTCCAAGTAATCCTTGGTGTTGGCAGCAGCGTTTCCTTGCCATGGAACACCAACCTTCTCACAAATCTGCTTGTGGTTGTCGGTCAACTGCTGGGTTTCGTTGTTCTGAATACTGATAGGGTCCTCAATCAAGGTCAAGGCCAACCCTTGGTCCAAATGCCATTCAATGTGACAGTGGAAGTACCACACACCGGGGTTGTCGGCCTTGAATCTCATCACAATATACGACTGAGGACGCACATACACGGTATCTCTGCTCATTGGGTATTCGGGCCATCCAGCGTGGTCGGTGGCGTTGAAGCCCACGGGTGACTCGTCGTCGGGAATCTCCTCGTGTCTCTCAATCAACTGGAAAACGTGTCCGTGCAAGTGGAATGGATGCTTACCGGTATCCAAGTTGTTCAACACAATGTCAACCACATCATCCTTTTGCAAAATAAAGGTGTTGGTGTTGGATCCGTACGCCAATTCGTTGGTGGCAAGGTCTCCGGCAGACAACACAGTCATTAAAGGAGGAACCTTGGGGGTGGTAAAGGTGATGTTGTTGAAGAAGGCATAGTTGATACCGTTACCCAAATTGTCCATTTGCACATCGACAGTGATGGTGTAGTCGGCATCATCCATCAATTTCTCGTGGTTCAAGGGTACTAAGTAGAAATCATCCAAATAGTCATCAATGGAATCTCTAGGGTAGGGTTCAGCCTTGTCTGCATCTTTATTGTACTCAATAGTGTTGGTTCCATTCAATTGCAAGTCTGAAGGAATGGTATCCAACATATCGGTGTCGATTCTGTTCATGAATGCATAGTTCTTGTCGGTGGTATCCTTGGTGGTGACCAACACAGTATAACGTTGAGCCACGGTGATGTACAACAAATCAGTGGTGTTCTTTTCAACGTAAATACCATCGACTTCAACCACAGTGAACTCGTGGTCCTCCATCCACACATACTGGGAAACAAAACGTCCCACGTTGACGATTCTCAACAAATAGGTGGTGTTTGGTTGCACTTTCCAGGTTTCATTTCTGGTTTCGTTGAACAAGATGTTGGAAGGAATAGGTTCTGCACCAGTAGGGTTGAATCTGCTCAAAAAGTTGGGGAGCATTTCGTCAGAGTATTCGTGGTAGTGCTCAGCAAGAGTCAAAACAACTTCTTCATCATAATCGTATGGGAAGTCGTCGTCGTCAATGATAAAAACACCTCTCATACCGTCACCATATTGACCAGAAGTATGCGAGTGGTACCAGAAGGAACCCACTTGGTCGCCCACAGTGAAGTTGTACAAAAATGTTTCTCCAGGAGGAATTGGACACTGGGTGATCATTTCAGGACCATCCATCTGGTTTGAACCGGGCTGGAACAATCCGTGGAAGTGCAAGGTGGTGTTTCTGTCATCGAAACCATTGTTCAAGTAGAGATTGACGGTATCACCCTTCTTTACCCTCAAGGTAGGCAAGGGCCAGGTGTTGTTGAAACCAATCATTTTTCTCTCGAAAACACCATCAGGGTTGGCGTCAACCCATCCGGTCTGAAAGTACCAGGTGTGGACTTCGGCACGCGCAAAGGCGGCCAAAAACGACAACGACAAGACCGTGAACAACTTCATTGTCAGTTGTGTCGTGAAGGAATGGGTGCAAAAATATTATCTATGCAAAATTGCAGCAGACTTTTTCTATGCAGACAGGACGGAAAGGAATTTCGGGGAGTCGGTTTTTCCAATCAGACAATTACCCTCGGATTTCTGCGTCTTTGAGGGGTGAAGGGAAGGATAGCTGGATAAAAATCGCACTGAAATTTTCTAGGGAGAGATAAAAAATGTCAGGCCCAGTTTTTGTCGGTGAAAAAGGGATCCAAGTGAATTTGATGGATTTTTACGACAAACGGCTAGCTGTCAGGTACTTGATAAAATGACAAGACAAGAAAACAAAATACAAAAACCCAAAGAAAAGAGCCAAACTAGGCACAACCAAGAATTGTAAAAAGGGAGATTCTTGAGCAAATTTATATAAACCAATGTAGTAACATTAAGTTTCTCATTGCGTGTGAAATTGACGGGATTTATTTTTTGAGGATGCCTAATTTTATTTTCAGACTTTTCTTTTCAATTAATGGTAATTGTTTTTTTTTTAATTTTATCTGAAGGAACTGGGAATTTTATGGTAAATCCTTGGCCACGAAACTAATGCTTACTGACATTGAACGGCGGGCGTGCATATGTAGCAAGGGGAGGATTGGTTGAGCTTGACATATCGCCAGTGCTCAGTAATCGGGTTGTGCATCCCCCAATTCCTTATTGGTTAACTTTAATGAATTGATCAAAATTGATCAAAAAAAAATACCCTACTATCTGCATCAACGAATGGCGTTAGGTTATGGTGCGTCTGACAATATTCCTTCAGACAAAAATTGGAAAAAATTTTTATCTAAACCATCAAAACACAAAATTTTCCATCCCTGCAACGGCACCAGCTATTGTCACATTGACGGAAGTATCTACAGACTGCATGTCTCCACGATATTCCTGAGTCCGGAACCAGAATGTAGCGCTCCAGAAACAGACAAAAAAGACCCTGTACATCACCAGCAATGTCGCAGCCACGGCGGTGATGCCCAGGCAACAAATGTATTAATGTATTGCGTAAATCTGGTTGGTCATCAGACCGCCAGGTTTTCACCACATCGAATTCCACTCTCACTGATTGATCAGATAAACGCCACGACACAAAATGGCCCCAGGCCTAAAGAACCACTAATATGCGATCTCGCACAACTAACAATAGCGGGTAATAATTATCATCCAATTTGCATACGGGTACTGCATATAGCCGGCAGCCCCGTCTCCGCCGTTGATTGGCTGGTTTTCCATATACGAACTGGCGATTGTCGTGGGGGAAAATACGCATATTGTTTGCATGTTCCAACACCCCACTAAACCATGCATAATATGACGGTAGCACACATCCGTCCCTGGATAGGATGGTTGTATCGTTGCTGCTCCGACTATGGCGACCGTCCCCCGGTACTTTGAGAGTCACTCGGGCTTCGCTCTCAATTTCCGGACTGCATACAAACTTTCTGTTCAGGGACAAAGTCGTCCCTTTTCGGACAGCTTCCGTTTCCTGGTGACACTGACATTTTTGGTGGTATCGACAATTCATGTATTGTCTTTGTTTGTGGAAACCATGTAACACATTGTATGCTGTAGTAAAAGGTAGTAACCCTGCTGTCTGTTACCGAGCCCTTGTTATTACTTGCACAAACTCTATTTTTACCGTTGTTATTAATCCTGATCGTAGCTTCTGTCCATTATGGAGCCGCCGTTTGGTGGAAACAACCAACAATGCCCATTTACACGGTGTATCTCCTTTGTTGCTTGTTCATTAGTGGCAGTTTACGCGGCATCTATTAAAATCGATGATTTGACGAATTTCCAGTGACATCATGTGCTACGCCCAATCACCTGACCGTAAACAATGTAACTATGTTGAAGGTGCTACAAGGGTAACCGCTTGCCACTTTCGTGGTGATGGGCGACGAGGTCTAGACGCTGGCTCAACATTTTTGACACTGGTTGGGGGCAAGGCCTTGTGAGCCCTTGGTCCAATTAAGGTTGTCAATAAGCTTTGTGTCTCTATGCGAAAATCTTATCGCACACTGGGAACCTAATTGAAGGTTTACAGGGATAAATAGTAAGTTTACGGATGAACTATGGTATAAATCCACAGTGTTTGTTGAGGTACTGGACATCAAGGACTAATTACAATTAGGCTTGACGTTAAAACGGTCCAAACATTGAGTCTACGGGGTTGGTTTCTACGGTGCCGAGGCTTTTTAATTATGTCCATTAAGCCCCAAGTACAGTATGTATAACTGCTTCTATGATTTTGATATCCCAGAGCACATACTATCTAGGTTCTGCATATCCACCTTCATCTCGCATTGTTGCATCGTTGACCAATCACGATGCACAATGGAACAGTTCGACAAAGATGTACAACGCCTACTTTTGCAATACATGTAAGGCACAAACAGACCCAAACAGAGAGTACAGCGAATCGGCGACTTCCATTCCCTAAGCCTGAAGATCAAGAACAAATTACCACCGGCTCACATGCCCAAGTAGGTTCCTAAACACTTCTCTGTGTAGAACAATTCTCATAACCAGGCAACCCACTAATCGCATAGCGACTATTACCAACTATATTAAGGTTGTCTAAATTAGTTGCAACAAGGAGCATTCACATGACCAGAAACCCGAGCACGGCTGACACAGCACGTGCAACATGCACGTGCCACTCCAAACATTCCCCCACCATTTCTGCAACACGACGCCAATTTTTCTTTTCCATCTTCTTCCTTCACCATCTTCTCCAAGGGTTGTCTGCCCCAAAGGTTTCTTTCTTTACATGATTTGAGCACGTGCCACTCAGCCAGTCTCCTGACTTGTTAACACGACAGGGGACCATAAAAGTTGATTGTTTTCTGTTGGTTGTTTTTGTGTTTTTTGCAACATGTATCGTACCACTAGAGGGTTGGCTTCCACGGGGGTGCGGTGGGACTCGTCGAGTGTCAGTATCGGAAACTTGATCAACTTGCCTTTTTACCGGAAAAAAGCTCCGAAGAAGGTAAAGGTTTCCGCTGACAAGGTGTTGGAATCAGAGGGTGGAGCAGCAGCTGGGTTGGCTTCCGCTACGACTGCGATGAAGGCGGATCTGCCGTCAGAATACAAGAGATCTACACATCCAACCTCAGTTCCGTTGTCCAAGATCTTTGCCAATAACTTTCCTTTGAGTATTCAGGAGTCGTTGCAAGATTACTCGTTTCGCAAGCAGCCCTTGAAGTTTCAGCATGAGTTGTTGTCGTTGTTGTCTTTCTACCCCCATGGAGACAGCAAGGGCAGAACATCGCAGGTGTTGCAGATCCAGGTGGACAATGAGGGAAACTACATCAACGAGTTTGTTATTTATCCTCCAGGAAAGGACGCCACCACCGACCCTAAAAGCATGTTTCATTTGGTCATGGTGCATGGGTACGGGGCAGGGCTCGGGTTCTTTCTCAAGAATTTCGACGGAATAGCAACCGAAAAGAACTGGTGCATCCATGCTATAGACTTGTTGGGCTATGGATGCAGTTCGCGCCCCCCATTTAAGGGCCATAACTTGGTGGAAGTGGAAAACTGGTTTCATGACTCGTTTGCTGAATGGTTAACGAAACGCGGCCTCGCAGGTCTCAAGGAAAAGACCCTAGTAATGGCACACTCCATGGGTGCATATTTGATGGCTACATATGGCATCAACAGAGACCCTGATTTCTGTGCAAAGTTGTTGATGGTGTCGCCGGGGGCGATAATCAAGCATCGAAAGCCGCCATTTGTTCCCGCATACTTTGGTAAGTTATGGGAACAGAACATATCACCGTTTTCATTGGTTCGAAACTCAGGACCGTTGGGCTCCAAGTTGGTTAGTGGATGGTCGTCACGCCGGTTTGCCAAGTTGACTAAGGAGGAGGCAGCCCGGCTCCACAAGTACTCGTATGCCATTTTCCAGTCACCTGGCCTGGGCGAGTACATGCTCAACTACTTGTTGGCGCCTGGTGCCGATGCACGGCACCCCTTGATAGAACGAGGGATACACAAATTGAGATGCAAAATGAGCTGGTGGTATGGACAGGAAGACTGGATGGATCCCAAGGGAGGACAGTTGTGCACTAATATACTCATCGGGCTCCGAGGAGAAACGGTTAGTGATGTCAAGACGATTGAAGATAGCGGCCACCATGTATACCTTGACAACATCCAACAGTTCAATACCATGGTGGTTCAAGAAATGCGAGACATGGAGGCAGGTGTGAAGCAAGCATGACTTAGCGCAAATGGAGAGAAAATGGATATATAAAAGTAATTGGAATGCCAAAGAGGAAGGATATACGACAAATGGGATATACGAAAAGAGTATAGATTTAGCAAAAGAATATTTATTGAGTCTATTAGCTAGGCAAATTCGGGATCTACTTCAGGACCCAGCAAATTCACCGATATCTTGAGGGAAATGGGCAAATTGGGATCGGTGACGACAATCTCTTCCCCCGGCTGCACCAAAAGGCTAATCTTTTTCGAGAGATTGTTTCTGGTAATCTTTTCAAGCTCGGGAGGACTGGTCAAGTACAAGTACTTGTTGGCGGTGGTGAGCGAGGGATTGGCCATCTGGATGTCCTGCTTGTGGCGCACGTCGTCAATGAACTGCTGCAAGGTCCACCATCGCTGGGCCACCACCGTCTTGGCCAAGTTGCCGCACACGGAGCAATTGGTCTTTTTGGAGTGGGCGTAGGTGTAGGTGAAGATGGAGTCGTCGCCCGAGTACATCATGTAGTTATTCAAGATGGGGTTGGCGTTGGTGACAATCTTGAAGGCCTCGTTGCAGCAGCTGGCAGCGATGATGGCGTTGGTGGAGGCGATGGCGGGGATGATGTTCTTGACCACCCCTAAGGTGAGGGACTTGGTGACGCCGTCAATGTTGAACTGGGCTGCCCGCTGGCGTGCACACTGGTACATCCACTCCACCTGGTCCGGGTCGTCGGCGTCAAACAGCTTGCCCGGAAACACCCGGGCCCACTGCATCTGGTGGGCCCACTCGATGCAATGCTCGGGCAACCGCGGGGTGTTGGCGATGGTGCACACCGGGTACGACACCTTGGGCGAGAGCAAGTCCAACGAGCACTCAAAGCACGAGGTGATCGTGGGGACAATGACCCTCGACTGGCCCCGGAAGCCCTCCGTGCCGCCGTCGATCAACGGGATCAAGGTGTCAGAGTCCACCATCGCCACCAAGGTGGCATTGATCCAGCGGCGGGCCTCCACCGAGTCCAAGCCGCTAATGACAACCAGAAACTGGCGGTAGTACAGCACGGGCTTGTCCTGGATCTTGCCGTAGAACGGGGTTATCGACAACGCCGGGTCGTCGACCCTCGCTCGCACAAAGTCGGCCGCCACCTGGGCCTTGCTTTTGCCAATGTCGTGGGGCCGAAAGAGAAACTGGCGGTTCAAGTTGGACACGTCGATGGTGTCCATGTCGATCACGTGGATGTCCCTGAACCCCGTGAGGGCCAAGTTCTTGAGGATCTCGCACCCGAGGCCCCCCGCTCCAATCACCAACACCTTGGAGGTGGTCAACGCCACCTGGGAGTCGTAGGGGTCGTAGTCATCCGGCACTTCATTGTAGGGCCCCATGGGCGACAAGAGGGGCAACACCGACCGCAAGTGTGGTGACATCATCACGGGACTTGCGCATGCGGTGGGGAAGGCAACACTAGGGGAAGCAGCCACGGCACATGTGGGGGATCGAGATGGGGGTTGCAACTACGGGTCCTCGCTATACGCGTGGTTATATACAGTATATCAAGGACCCCTTATTACGTAAGAACCAACAAGGGACAGAGCTGTCATCACCCGATTAGGAAGGTGGGGCGGTGGGGCGGAGGAGCGGGGTGGAGTTGACGGTGCTGCGACGGTGTTGGCGAAGTCACAAGACGGACGGGGCCGGGGCGGGGTGGAGGATGGAGTTTGCCAGGAGGCATGATGCTCGGTTACGTGCCCACAGGTTTGACGTGGGGCTAGAGGTTGCACTGTTTGTGCAAATTAGGCCGTGCGTGCGTTCGCACAAGATATGCATGGCGACTGTGAGGAGGGGTGGAGCAGGGGAATCGTAGATGGGGTCGCGAGTAGAGAGAAAAGGTGAGTGGGTAGAGAAAACAGGTGTGTGGCTAAAGAAAAAGGTGAGTGGGTGGAGAGATTGAGGAAATTGGGGTGCAGTGTGGATGTTGAGGTTGTCTCAAAAGTAGATATCGATAATGTGGAAGTTAGAGACATACACTTAGCTTTGTAGTAACAGTGTTCTTCAACTGGGGTTGAGATACAATCGCATCGCAGAAACAATGTTCAGTTGCTTTAGCAACTGGTTGTTCGAAGACATTGTGCCGGATCTTGCTGCTATAATACAAGCTCTCATCCAGATTAATAGCATGCTCCTTGCGAAATGCTGAATAGAAGTCTTCTAGTAATCAAAGTATCAAATGGAAAAATCATTGTTATCAGACATTGCAATGCCCATTGGTAGCGACCGTTAATGCAGACTGGTCTCCCTTTGGCTGGAAAGAGCTTCGATGCAACAACGTAATAAATTACATCGAATTGCTTTAGTCCTTCCTTGAGCAAAAGTAGCAGCCCGAGCAAACTACGTAGATAATTCAATCAAGAAGCAGTATAGCAAAGAAGAAACACTCAAACCTTGAAAAACAATAACTTATTGCAACGCTGCTGGGAAGCCAACGTACTATTCATTGTACCAACCATCTGGCTGCAAAAGACAAGCGCTACCAATGAATAACTCACAAGTTGTAACGGGATATCGTTATGGGGATTCCGAAAGAACTGAACATATTTCCAATATCGCTGAGTACCACAAACGAGTGTTAGATCTGTATTATTAAATACAATAAAGAACCATTGTACTTTTGCTTAAAAGAGTGTCCCCAAATAACTTCAGAGTTGCAGTCTCCAAGCAACCATTGTAGTTCTAGTGCTTTGCGTTTATTATATGATCTACTTCGTAGCACTAATTCTAAACGAGATTTACTCCGCAAAATAAAACCCACTTTTCAACGTATGAATTCGTTAAAATATCGATAAAAGAAGCCATAAATCACTATGCAAATAATGAAACAAGGGCATACTCTATCAACAAGTTTGGTCGGCTTTGAACTTCTGTGCCCAATTGCAACATATAATTTAAAACTACCTTGAAACTAATATGACTGAATCGTAAGGTTCGAATTTCTTTACGAATCAAGTAGAACGATTTTTCTTCTAACGAGGATAAATATTTGCTTCCAATAGGTCAACCTTCATCCCTTTCCTAATTCAACTTTCTTATTGGCGCTATGCAACAAGCCCTAAATAAAGAATCCAACAAAATTCTTATGATACAACAACAGAAATCAAGCTTCCAAACCAGCAATTCTTAGACAATATTAAGGATAAAGGCAAGCACAGCATGCAACATTGCAAATGTAATTACAGAAATGCACAAAAATCTGCAGAAAGAAGGGTACAGGTCTGTATAATATATTTCCCTGCAAAGTTTATCTGCAAGAATTTATCTGTGGCCAGTCAAACCACAAAGCCTCCACACTATCAAATTCATGTTAATAAATTCTTAACGTGCTTCATAGCACTCACCGTGCTATGTTTTATCTTTCTCAGGCTCAGAATCTGGCAGCTTTCCCTTGTCTATATGATGCCTTTTATTCAGATTTGAGGGGGGCATCCCCACTCGCTTTCCCATGGTATTATCAGGGACGCTATTCATGGTGGTTGCATTTCGAGGATTGAGTACATTTGTACTGGTGCGGGTATTGGGGGTAATACTGCCAGTTGTGATTGTCGACTGAATGGGGCTAGGCCCTCGGGGATCATTTCTTTTAATTGGCATTGACTTTGTTGGGTCTACTGTACGTCTAATGTGGGGAGAAACAAACTTTGGATCGAACTGGGGTATTTTACTCAAGTCACCAGGACTTTGTTGAAGTAAGTTGGCCCCTTTTGCACTAACAAACAAAGGTAATTGGCTAGCAGTCACGGGAGGTTCATCAGGAGGGTCTGAGATGGTGAAATTGCTCGACGGTGAGGCCTCATTGGGGGCAGATATGTTGTTGCATGTGCTTCCGTTGGTTATGGTTTCCTGGTCCTGTTTCTGGGTCAGCATGTCATCTTCCATTATATCATCGCTGAATTGGAATGAGTCATCAAATTCGTCGGGATCTCTTCGATTTGCTGCTTGGGCCCCATTGGGTCTCTGCGGCACGAGAGTTTGCTGCAATTGGCCCTTTTGTTGCTCTAGACGCCGTTGTTCTTGCTGCTGACGCTGTGCCTCCTGCCTCTGCTTTTCCTGGTGGTTCTTCTCGATAATGTCGCGCTTCCTGTCCCGCTCCGCTAATATAGGATCGCGGTGAAAGTCGTCCTTGTCGTAGGTGCGGGGCTCGGGCTTCAATTTCTGAATTTCACGAATGATGGTCTTGTCGTATAGGCAGTTTCCCAACACATTGCCGAAGCACCGCAAGCACCGCTTGAGAGCGTCGGTGAACGCCTCCTTTTTACACTTTTCGTAGGCAATGGCCTTGCTGCGGGCATTGTCGATGTAGCCGTAGCCTATGTCCTCATGGAAAGTGCCGTCCTTGATAGTGACACGCACCACCACCGAAATCCCTATGGAGACGCGTCCCGTGTTGCTGTGGGTGTCCTCATAGTCGACGTGGCATGAAATCAACTCCGAATTCCACCCGTTGTAGCCAAAAATCTCGTTGGCCAAGTTGAGGGCCTTCCAGCCCTCAATGTACCACACCTTCTGTCCCCCACCTCCGGGTCTGCTGCTGATGTATTCAGGGCCGAGAACCTTGTCCAAGAGGCCCTTGATGCGCTGTTGTTCTTCTAATGTGTAGGGTTGGGGTTCGACCCTGCGCACCGGATAGTTGTTGTGGCACGAGTAGGAACGCGTGGATGTGGCGGGCGGTTTCCTGATGTCGCCGATATCGCCTTGTCTGGAGCGGTCCATTTTGTGGGGCTAGATGTCTTATGCTCTCGTGGTGATGACGGTATATTGTGGTGGCACGAACGTGGAGTCAAAGGCAGTGGATGAGGGTGACAAAAAATCGCGTCTGGGTTCCCACGAAACACGGTGTCGTGGATGCCATGTCGAAAAATGGGGGAGACCAAACGACGGTGCGACCGAAGTGACGACAAAGTGATGGTGCGGGTTTGCCGCACGCCGGGGTGCTGGTTAGTGACGATGGTAGTGGGACAGGAGGCAGCCCGGGCGGTGGAGTTGGCTCGTGTGTACCCTAAACTGCCCGGGGAGAGGCGAGACAACGAACGTCGACGAGAACAGCAGGTAGCGAAATACAGAGAGATGGCGATGCGCGAGGATCGAGAGCGGAGGTGGCAACGGCGAAACAGGCGAGACACGAGTGTGGGTCCCAGGAAGGTGACCTTTGGGGTGAAGGTGGATCGTAGATAGCACCCTCGACAGTTCGACTATCTACAGGTGGATAGAACGGCGAATGGGAAAGGTATAGAGTTAAGGAGTGGTGAAGTACAACGGAGAACAAAGAGAAGCTCCGCGACGATTAAAGTTCAAGCCTGTCAATGGCTGTAATACTCGCATGACCTGCACTCGTAGCCATGTGTTGCCCTGAAGGCTGCAAAAAGTGATTAACCAGATTGTCGCATCTGTAGCAGGGCAAACATCAAAGAGCAAGATAGATCGAGAAACATATTACGAGGAAGAGTATAGGAGATACAAAATTTGTTATGAAGAGAATACCAATCATAAGGTCAGCATGGTCAGCATCTTCACAGTCGAGAGTTCAGAGGTTCCGTACGACAGGAAGTACATGGAGCAGAAAAGAGTATCGAAGAAGGTGCTGTCGCAAACGCTTTCCACAGACCACGCCGGTGCCCGTTACCTTTGTATGCATCCCCTTTGGATTATCTGTATTATTATATTGTACATTACGAACAGTATCGCTGTAGATATTAATGTGATCGTGCCATAGTCAGGATCATCTAGTCTTAACGTCATGGCATGGAATGCCTATCATGATTCAGCTACTACTTCAGCGCTACACATTGCGCACCGGCTCTTGATGTTGTCTTACTACAGCGATTTCTATACTGCAGCTATCTTTTCTATAACTATCTTCTCTATGTTATCATCTCTGCACATCTCCTCACAAGTTTCATCTCTACACACTATAACTATCAGCTCTACACAACTCTGCGAAACATCAGCTCTACACAACCACAATTATCAACTCTTCCCATTTCTCACTACTATAACTCTACTCATTTCTAACAACTATCTTTTCTAACGACTATCTTTTCTAACGACTATCATCTATACGTACTTCTCACATATTCATGACTAACTACGCGGCACAACTAACACTTCAACGCAATCACACACCACACATTTACCTCTATAGCTCTATCATCTCCACAACTGCCATCTCTACACATCATCCCTCACACTTTTCAGTCATCGACTTTTATTACCATCTACCTTCATCCTATATAATACACAACGCACAGCAACAACCTACACATCCAAACTCGATATCAACGTGATGTTGTCGCCCTTCAATAGTATCCGCCCCAACTGCTCATGGGCCCCGCTGGACGTCACCTCCACCGCATCGTCAATGACAACGTTCATGAACTCGTCAAACCCCCGGATCTTGCCCTGGATGCGCGACTGCGTCTGCTCGTAGAGCCATACCGTCACTTGCGACTGTTGTTGGAGGTACTTGAAGATCAAGTTGATTGGGGGCAAGTTTGTCTTTTTACCTTTCGAAGACATGCTGTGGGTGTTTGTTGGGCTTGATTAGCGATATTGAATTGGGTGCGTTCTGTTGGCCTCGCTGCTTCCCGAGCTGAGCCCTGTGCACCTTTTGCGTGGACCAAATGTAGTTCAAACGATGCCACTATTCTTGCAGCACTCTCTGTTTATTGAGTTGCTCCTCGTTGGCCCTTGTCGTTGCTGGTTCTAGGCCCTACAACTGTTGCTATTCCGCGGTGTCTACTCACAATGGCCGTAACCGTGAAGGGTGTTCAGCGTATGTAACGTCTGTCTCCATTCTGTCCATCGCGATCGCAACTGTTTTCGCACTACTGTTTACCCTCCACTCATTTGCAGCAATTGCCAGCCATGCCCGCTGTCGACGTCAACGCCCTCTTTGTCAGCTGGATCGAGGCCGAGGCCGTCGACGCCACCAAGAAGGGTTCGCGGTTGGCGCTTTTGTACACCCGATCGCTCGACCAGCTCCGCAAACAGGGCGATCCCATTCCGGACTACAAGACCCTCAAGCGCATCAAGTATGTTGGCGACAAGACCGCGGCCATGCTCAAGAAAAGGCTCCAGAACCATTGCCGTGCCGAGGGCATCAATGTTCCCGCGGGATTTGTCGACGACATTGACACCTATGCGCAAGACTTGGCGGGGGCAGCCCTAGAACCCCGCCGCAAACGGCCGCGAACCACAACCTATATCCCCAAACACCGCTCGGGGGGCTACGGCATCTTGCTAGCGCTCTACTTGCACGGCAGTGGCAAGAGGGGCATGAGTCGCCAGGAGATAAGCACGGCTGCGGCGCCCTTTTGCGACCGCTCCTACAATGCCAACCCCGGAAACGGCGACTACTACTCGGCCTGGACGTCGATAAAGACCCTTTTGAACCAGGACTTGGTCAGTGTCACGGGAAGAGCACCAAAAATGTACTTCCTCACCGGGGAGGGCGCGCGTATTGCGCACCAGTTCAAGGAAGCCGAGAACATCCAGTTATCCCCGGCTAAGGAGATGGATCTCTCGTACGACAACAACCTCAGGCTCGACTCCAGCTTCGACGTGTCAATGTCGCGCATGCCAGAAGGCAAGGTCGCTGGGGAAAACACCCAAGAGGATAGCGTTTTGGGCCCCTCGCAGTTCCCTCAACCTTCACATGAAGGTTCTAGAAGCATAGCCAAACAAAAAAGGCTCCACGACAAGGCAAACCGCATCTACGATAATACTAAATACGAGGTGTGGGCCCACGAGGAGTACGACGTTATCCTTTACATTGACACCCGTGAAGTACGGTCGAGCCTGGACCGGGACTACTTCCAAAAACGACTCGATCTTCTAGGTGTCAAGTGTGAGGTCAAAGCATTGAACGCGGGCGATTCGTTGTGGGTGGCCCGTCACAAGCGTACAGGAAAAGAGGCGGTGTTGAATTACATTTGCGAGCGGAAACGATTGGACGACTTGGCCAGTTCCATCAAGGATGGGCGATTCCAAGAACAAAAGAATAGGCTAAAAAAGACGGCCATGAAACACTTTTTCTACTTGGTGGAAGAGCTCACGTCAGGCGGAGACCGCGTGCATGAAACCATTGATGCCATTCAGACAGCCATATCAAGCACAATGACCACCACCAGGTTGTACTTGCGACGGTTTCGAGACGTGGATGAAACCACCGCCTTTCTAGCTTCCACCACCAAGATAATCATGGACGACATCGCCTCCAACAACACAAAGTTGATCATTCTTCGACCGCAAGACATCGAATCCCAGCACCAGTACCTGGATTTAATTGGCGCATTTCGAAACAAGTTTGAGACATCGTCTAGCTACGAGTGTGTACACTTGTTTCAGTCGTTCCAGGACTTGTTTGGCAAGACCACCCAGATGCTGGTGCGAGAGATGTTTATTCTCATGTTAATGACAGTTCGTGGAGTGTCGTTGGAAAAGGCGGTGGTGATCCAAAGCCGGTTTGGCACACCGAAAGCACTACTCCAATATTATCACGAAGAGCATAAGAACGAAAGCGAGGAGACCAAGAAGATGCTTTTGGTCAAAGAGTTTAGCCATCAGGTTGGCAACAAGAAGATTGGCAAGGCGGTGCTGGAGAAGATTTTCCAGGTATGGGGCCAGCCATAGACGCATGAGTACAAGTAACCACGTGATCAATTCTGGACCACGACTGCCCTTCTGCCTATACATTCAAAGGACCCATTAGCTCCCTCTCTTGTCGCGGTGGTTGCGAATCCAAGTCTGGGGTCGAACGACTGCGGTCGTGCGCAGTCCGAATCTGTATGGTCAAAAATTTTCAGAAGTCTCAAGCACAAACAGTTGGCACCAACCACCGTCAACAATGGGAAAAGGGGTGTTAAAGTACGGGGGCAAGTCGGGGCTCTTGCCCAAACCGCGTGCGGTGTTTAAGAAATACCCTATTCGTCCACCAACGGAGTTGGAGAAGAAGCAGAATGCTGCCGTGGAGCAAGGATATGCACCAGGGGTCCCTGTGCCCAGGTTCCACGGGAAGGAGTTGGAGCGGATCCAGCCCCCGAAGCCGATCCTCAATGTCAAGGAAAGAATCGAGTACAACATCACGCAATTGGAGCCAGCTGAAGTGGACTACTCCCAGCTCACCCACGATGAGGAGTGGAAGGTGAAGCGAGATGCCATCCGTCGCCAGTTTTTGAAGGAAACATACTTGAAAGAAGCCGAGCGCATCAAGAAGATTGAGCTGATACAGGCCAAGGTTGCTGCAGAAGAAGAAAAGCGGATATTGGAGCACAAGTACGAGGAGGACGAGTCCACGTTGTTGACGATGCCCACGATCGAGTCGTTTTTGAAAAAGGGATTGATGAGGCAGAGATCGCGCCAGGAAGAGAAGTTAAGGCGGGAGCAGCGGATCTTCAACCGGAGGACAAGAGAGTTGGATGAATTGGAAAAGAAGGCCACCCAGGTGTTGGACTTGTACCATGCAGCAGCCAACTTTATCACCACCGAAGAGGAGTTGGAGGCAGCTATTCATGATGCATTTGAGGTGAATGTTGGTAAGTTTGACGGTAACCAGACGGCAGTCGAGTCCAAGTTGGCCACGAGCAACCTTGGATACATGACCACGACTTTGAACGAGAACTTGGTGTCTGACCAGGTGTTGGCGGAGATTAATGGTAAGCCCGGGTTGCAGCAGGTGAAGGACACCCTTAGTGGGACCAAGGAGGTGTTGAGAAGGAAGGCGCTCGTTAAATTTCAGTAGATTGCATGTACATAGTAGAATATGACGTCACGGATGGAGCGAGGGTGTAGATAGTTGGCTGGTGGTATTGATGGAGGTTAGTTGTGGATCCGCCATTTGATGGACTGGATCGATGATTGTGTTCATACTAGGCTAATCACTGTTGATCACTTGTTGTTCTGCTGTGATTAGTGATAGTGTTAGCTGGGCTTGTGTGTGTATTGATCATCTAGAGTCTTGACCAATGTAGGTGAAGCGTTGATCTTTTGAAACGAGCTTCTTGACTAAGTTTCAAGTGATATAATCAATGATTAATGTCTACGATGACAACTGCCTTTGTATCAGTGTAATTATCCGTGTATTTCGAATGCGTTAGTCCTTCTACTCATTTGCAGCCAACCATCGACTCACTCCTGTAAAGTATTTGCAACGCAGAGTGGTAGGTTCTGAAAGGCTATTTTACTGTGTACGTATTCGCTCAAATGATGGTCTGATACGGTTGCTACAGATTTGTTGGCTGTTAGATTGGTTGTTGGTTGTATTGTGGTGAGCAACTGCGGATCTCGAAGTTGGCTGCCACTTTTAGGTTTATTCTTTGGTTGTTACAATCCATATGCGTCTTTTCTTTGCCTTCATTGTTCTTTTTTTTAGTCTCCTTTGGTCTTTCTCTCCCTCTTTTCTTCTCTCCTCCTTTTCCTTCATCGATCTTCTTTCTTCTTTCTTTCTTTCTTGTCTTCTTTCGTTCTACTCTTCTACCTTCGTCTACCATTCGTTTTTCTTTCTCACTTTCGTTCTCCTCTATTTTCTGTCTCACTCCCTTTCGCTACAACCATCTTTTTTCGCAGACACATATCACCACCATCTCCCTACATCATTCCCTACTACCTCCTTCCTGCTCGTCCAACCTCTTCTATCCATCCCTCTTTTCCTCAACTCTCTCTTGCTTTACTGTCATCTATCATCGTCAAGAACTTCCCTCATTGACCCTACACATAGCATTCCTAGTATCCCCGCGCTACCATCCTCAACCCAAACCACCATCACCACCCTCAACTCTCTTTTCTCCCCAAACCCCTACATCCACCCACCACATATCGCGCACAGAAAAAAACATCACCAAATCTCATCCACCATCCACAGCAACCATCCTCACCACCGTCATCCATTACCCCCACCACAAAACACCTTCTTACCATCCGTAGCATTTGCAATCACCAATGGCTGCCGAACCCACCAACAATTACCATTACCTTGTGGGCAAGGTGCTATCCAAGCGGCTCCGGTACGTCCTCAACATCAATGTCATTGTAGCTGTGGCAGTGTCCATGGTGTTGCACATGCCCTACGGACATTTTTGGCGTGGGATCGCACTCACGCTCACGGTGCGAGGACCGGTGATATTCGCAGCGTTGTGCCTTGTGCGCCAGGCGCGGGCCCGGTTCTCGGCCGTGGACTACTCCCGTGACAAGACCTTGGGGTCCCACCTCTACCACACCGTGTTTTCGGCCGCTCTGGCCAAGTACGCGGGGTTGTACGCGGTGTCGTCGTGGTTGGTGCATGCGGTGTTTGTGTTTGACCTCCCGTTTGCCTACGACTACTACGTGTTGTCCAAGGAGTACCGTAAGAACCCGTTGGTAAACGACCAGTGGGTGTACTTCTGGTTCCACTCAGCGGCGATGGCAGCCGTATACAGCATGCACCACTTGGTGTTGCAGCGCCACCGGCTCCGCTTGCACTACGGGGCCTCCACAGCCCGCCCCGACGACTACTTGTTTGCTCACTTGCCGCAGTTGTTGGGCACGGCTGTGGGGTTGACCTTGATTGTGTCCATGGCCGCCCCCGTGCTGTACTGGGTGCTCAAGCCCGCCATCTACCGCGCCAACATCCTCCTTGTGTTAGTGCTCGGGTTGGACACCGCCGTGCCCCCCAGCAATACCTCGTGGTCCACACACGTGAGTGTGGCCTTTTTGACGTTTGTGATGGTCGGGGCGTGGGAGGTAGTCAACCACGCCTTCAACGTGTACGCCACCATCGGCTGTCTCGACGGCAAGAAGCCCATTGGCACCTACAGCGCAGACCCCATCAACACCCTCTTGACGGGGTTACGTGACGTGGACCCCGATCATAAGTTGACCAGACTCACTGCCTTTCAAGAATTGGCATACATTGCTACCACCGACGACGCTGAGGGCAAGAAGTTGCGGGTGGCTATCTACAATGCTCGCTCGCGCAAGGGCTACATATGGCCGGCAATCATGGAAGAGTGTGCGTTGGTGATCAAGGAGACCACCGACCGCATCAACTTCCGCACCACCGCCGACTTGAAGGCTTTGCGGGACTTGACCGCGGTGGCAGACACTCCAGGCCCCGGCACAGGCATCCGCGACAGTGCCGACACTAATATCTTTGGCAACTCGTTTGCAGGTGCGCCCGCGGCCCCTGCAGCAGCATCCATGGCCAAGTACACCAGCCCAGACCCCAAGGCAGGAACCATCTATGACTGGACTGTGGTTGCTGGTGTGTACAACCAAGTGGTTGTACCCCTTCAGAAAGCGGTGATAAGCGCGTGGAACGCCCACGTAACCCCCAAGAGCACGGTGGTGGCAAGCACCAAGCACGCTGGGGCTCGCGTGGTCTCCATGTACACTCAGTACCGCCAGCGTTTCCTCGAATCGAGTATGGGGCTCTTGTTCCGCACCACTCTCAAGCGGGACTCAGAATCGCGGGTGGTGAATGCGGTCAACTTTGGCAACGCCATCATCGCCGTGTCCAACCTCCTCCTCCACTCTGTGGAAGAGGACAAGAACGGCACCGTGACCAGCACCGACGTCAGCGAGGTTCTCAACTTGTTGGAGAAACCCGTACGCGCGTGCGCCAACTATGTGGACTACATGCCTGCATCGGTGTACCTTTCGCCAGCCCAGCGCCAAGACCCCCGCCTCACCAAGGGCCAGCTTGTGGGGGTGCTCCACGACCTCGCCATGCACGAGTTCTACCGCAACTGCATCAAGTTCAATGGCAAGTTGAACGACTTGGTGTTGAACCAGCGCACGTATCTGTTGGCCAAGTGGGTGATAGACGTTGCCATTGCCGACCAACAGTCACACCGTCGGTGATGGCCTTGTATAGTGTATGCATTCAATAAATACCCCGTTCCGGGAACTATCTTCTATTGCTATTTAGGCTGTGGCTGCTGTTGTTGTTACTGGCAGCGGAGTTGGGCAAGGTGTCCAACAACACCGGCTTCAACACCTCCTCGTCAAAGCGAGTGAACCACTTGGCATGCTCCTCGGCGCTCAAGAACGCTCCGAGCACCCCAGCTGACGCCTGGTCGCCGTTCGAGGGGACTCCGGAGGAAGTGGGGGCGGCGGTGGTGGACATGAGATCGTCAACGTCGCTAGCAACAAAGTCGTCGTCGTCGTCCACCCCGTTGGGGTTGTCGCCGTCGAGGAGTGATGCCGACGACCGATTGGCGGGGCCATAGGCGCGAGGGTCGTCTTTGAACCCACGCGTCTTGGGTGAGTACCGACGGCTGCTCATTACCGGCCCGGTGGTGGGGTTTACCAACGGCAACCGGGGAGCTTCGATATCAAACTCGTCGTCGGAATCGCCGCTTTCGTCGATGCATCCAATCTTGATACCCAAGATCTCCAACATCGAAGCCGTTGTTCCTCCAAAAAGGATCACCGTGAGCACAACCACCACCAACACCGTGGCCAAGAGAGTCCATTTGGCCTCGCCTTGGATTCCCATGGCCAACGCCACACCCACTGCTCCACGCAACCCTGCCCAGAAGATCATCATTTGGTAGGAGTGGGAGATGTCGTCCGGCAACGTGGGCGACGACATGCCGCTGAAACGCTCGAACCGGGCCCGGTAGAGAAAGTTGAGAAACCGCGACAACGGGAACACCGCCGACCACCGGGCCACGCAGATGGAGATGAAGGCCACAATGATCAACAACGGCTTGAACACGAGTTCCACCTCGGTGAACAACGACAATCCCAAGTAGATAAAGATAAAGTTTTCCGACAACTGCGCCAATAACTGGAACACATACTTGGTGGCAATCTGGGTGCGGCGCGACATGTTGAAGTAGGCATAGTGCTTCAAGGTGATGCCGCAGAATAGCAACGACACGATCCCCGACATGTGGGCTCCGTTGGAGAAAAAGTAGGACTCGTAGGCAAACAAGAGAATCAAGCATGTTTCGATCTGGGGGTACCTGCGGATGTGTGAATGCTTCAACACCAAGGCGACAAAGATACCAATCAACATGCCAATGATGGTGGAGATGGTGAAGGTCATCAAAAAGAGACCGATACCCTCGAAGAACGACGAAAAGTGCACGGGATGGCCGTGGAACTTCTGACAGGTTTCAAACATGACGATGGAGATGGCATCATTGAGCAAGGACTCGCCAAAGATGATGGTGTACAACTTGGGGTCCACCTTGTAGGCGTTGAAGATAGACAAGATGGTGACCGGGTCGGTGGCGGAGAGGGTGGCCCCCACGGCCAAGGCGTCGACAAACTCCATCTTGACGCCGTCCAACCCCAACGCCGTCCACACGTATAGGATGATCCCCACCACGAGGGCGGAGATGAACGTCCCCGGGATGGCAAACATCAAGATGGAGCCGATGTTGCGGAAGAAGTTTGCCTGGTGCAACTCGTAGCCACTGTTCAAGATGATGGGCGGCAAGAGGATGTTGAAAAAGTACCCCGGGTTGAACTTGACGGCGTCCTGGATGTAGTGGCCCGGGGACATCCTGATGATGAGACCCACAATCATGCCGCAGAAGATGGACAACACCGTCTCGTGCACGGCCTTGATGCGTCGCTGCTGGAGAAAGTACGACGACCAGAGGGCACTGCTCAAGAGAAAGAGGAGGATGAACAACGCCCACGAGGAAAAGATCTCCTCCACCACGGGGTCGGAGTCATCCAACTGGTCGTCGTCGGGTGTGGACACGTCGGGGGTGTCGTCTTCGATGTCGTCCAGCAATGCCCGTCTGATCAACTGTTTGCCAAGGTATATCGCTAGGCTGGTCATTGTGTTTGGGTGTAAAGGAAGGTGATAAGTCGTTCGCAACTATCGAGAAAGCTGCCCGCAGGAAAATGTCCCCAAGTAGCACGAAGGCACCAGAAAAACGACTCGAAGTGAACTGGCACCAAGACGTGGACTGAAACAGACACGGAGGGAGGTTCGCTGGGGCTTTTTTCGAGCGGTTTGGCGGGACGGGGCAGAATCGAACGGGGAAAAAAGAACGTCTCACCGCCATGGCCAGGGAGCGGAAATCACCGCAGGTCCAGGGGAGTGGCACGGCGGACAGATGTGCCGGAGGTTGTGCTCGTAGGCTCTGCTGCATCCAGTGGTTGCTGACAGAGTTGCGGCAGGGCTCTGGGTGACGGGGGTCTGGGTACGGGTGGTTTCTGGCGGGGACTGGTCGGTGGGACTGGCTGCGATAGCGAGGCCTCCGCTACCAGTACCTGCGCAGAGTTGACATTTCTCGCTAAATCCTGGGTCCATTTCCCGCTAAAACTGGCCGCCATTTGCCATTTTGTCGCTATTTTCCCCGTGGCGGGACGGCTTGGCGCGGTTTGGGCAGTTTCTCGATCGGTTCTCGCTAATTTGGTCCAATTCCACGTTTGGCCGCGTTTTCTCTTTTCACCGCTCGCTTTGCAGCCTATCTACAACTTGCGTTCGTTACGCCTCGTAGTCTACACACCTCTACACTCCTTTTATACGCCTCGTAACCACCTTTTTTTATCTTCTTTTTATCTTGTATTCTCTTCTTATCCTCTTCTTTCTTCTTGTATCCTCTACTTATATTTCACTTTCTTCTTCTTCTTTTCTCTTCCCTTTCTTTTCTCTTCCCTTTCTCTTCCTTTTTCCTTTCCCTTTCTTTTTCCTTTCCCTTCCTCTCCACCTTTCATTCTGCTGTCTTCGCACTGCTCGTCTTCCGCGCATCCTTTTCGTCGCTGCGTTTCATCTGCACTCCATTCCTTGTCCACACCCCATTTCACGTAACCTACGCACCTTCCTCCCGCGTCCAGGGCGACGTGCCTCCGTGCCCTGCTGATCACACGCCTCATAAGTTCCCTCCTCTGGACCACGTGACCTACACCGTGTTCCATCTGCAATGACCATCACCCTCATCCTCCGCCATCCGCGTGCCCTGCGGCTGGGGTTGTGCTTACGAAACTGGCACGTTTTCTATTTTAAGCCAAAACAATCGCAAAAAGAAACGCAGAAAATTTTGTTTACTGTTGCCAGCACGGGTTAATAATAGAAGTGTTGCCAGCCTTTGCAGCTCTCGTTCGCTGCCTCCATTCGCTCGACATCGCGTTCGTCCCCTCGCTTCATTCCGTCGCTTCGTTCCGTCGCTTGCTGTTGCCGTTTGCGCTCTGTTGTCGCTTCCGTTTGCATCTATTTATATCACCAGCTCCATCAAGAACAGTCGGTTTTGCGTGAGTCGTCCCTGCCCTTCTCCACTGTGTATCTGACAGTGCTGTTTACCCTGTATCCCCTTTGTCCACCTTCTCCGCCTCCTTCTCCACCCCTGGCGCGGTTCTTTTTCCCACCATTCGCTTTGTTCATCAATACCTTTCCCCACCATTCGCTTCCCCGTCATACTTGTCCATCATCGCCCGTCTCCGTCACATCTTTCAACCCCTCCGAACCCTCCCCACTCTAAGCCAAGAACCCTGGCTCATATCGCACACATAAAATGTCCTACCATGCCGGCATGTCCTCGAAGAACCCGTCCTTGGAGTCGTTGAAGCTGCAATCCCGCTTCTACTCGTCGTCCCAGGTCAACCCCAACACATCCTTGACCAACCTCACCAAGTTGTCGTCGTCCCTCCATTCCCCCGTTGCAAAGAAAAATGTCCATCCGTTGTCACGATCCCCCACTTTTGCACCCTTTGCCTACCCCCTCACCCCTCCCCTTTCCAAGCTGTCGTCACCGGAGTTGAAGAGCCTGCACCCAGTCCATGCCCAGCCGTCGCTGTTGTCCACATGGTCGACGTGGCTCCCGCCCATAAACTATAAGATTTGCGGTTTCTGCGTGCTATGGTACTTTTTCTCCATCGTCTCCTCCAACTCCACCAAGATGATCTTGACCGAGTTCTCCTACCCCGTCACCCTCACCCAGTGCCAGTTTCTCTTGAACTCGGTACTCTGCTTGCTCATGTTGTCCATCCTCACCGTCGTACCCCACTGGAGATCGGCTCTCCCTCGGGGAGTGGTGCCGGCCTCGGGCAACATTGCCTCATTTGTCGTTCCCACCGCCCACATCATCTCCACCACCTTGCCCATGGGTTGCTTCCAGTTTGTCGGCCACTTGACCAGCCACAAGGCCACCTCAGTGATCCCCGTGTCGTTGGTGCACACCATCAAGTCCTTGAGCCCGTTTGTCACCGTCGTGGTGTACCGGGTGGTGTTTGGCCGCACCTACAGGAAAATCACATACATCACCTTGTGCCCCTTGATCATGGGAATCATGCTCACCTGCTACAAGCCTACATCTTCCTCCGCCTCCTCGAGCTCATACTTGACGGGTTTGGTGTTTGCCTTTTTCTCGATGTTGATCTTTGTAAGCCAAAACATCTTTGCCAAGGTGAGGTTGACCTACGATGACGAAGGGTCATTGCCTGTCGCCAAGGAACAGAAGCCCAAGAAGTTGGACAAGGTCACCATCTTGTTCTTCTGCTCCATTATTGGATTCATGATGACATCACCATTCTACATCTTTTCCGAATTGGTGCACAACCCCTCCGTTTCCTTGTTCCACTTGAACAAGTACGTGGTGGGCATGATCTTACTCAACGGGACCAGCCACTTTCTCCAGTCGTTGCTTGCGTTCCAGATTTTGGGCATGATGGAGCCCATCAACTACTCCATCGCCAACATCTTGAAGCGCATCTTTATCATTATGATCTCGTTCATGTTTGAGCTGAAAAACTTTTCTAATCTTCAAACCACGGGCCTTGGGCTAACCATGTTTGGATTGTATTGCTACGATCGATGGGGTACATAGTCTAGTATAGTGTCAATGAATTGAATGTTTATTCTTCTATCAAATGATTGTAGGGCCATCTAATCAGTGGCCAGCGCCGTCTGCGTTCAACATCTTCTTGAAGATGTCTCCGAACGCCACCATAAACACCGTCTGCCACACCCCCAATCCAATTCTGGGGGTCACACCTCGGTACAACCCTTTAACCCCGTTCTCCTTGTAGATATAGCGGAAAGCACTGCCCACGCTCAAGTTCTTGGGTCTGTTGGGGTCGTTGGTCTTGGACTGCATCTCCACTCTGATCACCTCGATGGGCTGGTTCCATGCCGACAACCCCCCACCGACGACGGAGGCAGCTATCTTCTCCACCGCGTTCAACTTCTGGTCTTCGCCCTTGCCCGTGAACGAGCGGATGGCCTCTTCAGCCAACCTCGAGAACCCGAACCGCGACCCCCAGTTGGTCATCTGTCTGATGGCCACTGCGTTGACTCCCTTGTTGATCCCACGGATCCCCTCTCTCTTGTAGATGTCGCGGAACACCTGGAAGGTGGTTTGCTGGGGCGCGCCGCTGACGGCGGCCTGCTTGTGACGAGTGATCTCCACCGTTTTCATACAGGTGCAGAAACCCATGGTGAGGTACGCCTGGGCCAAACCCCCGGTGATACCACCCCCCATACCTGCGACAAAGTTGTTGGCCCCCAACACCTTGAACTGATACTCGGCTTCCGCCGACACAAACAAAAGCACAGCACCCTTGGTGGAGGCCTCGATCCACGCCCACGGGATCAACCCTTGGTAGAATCCAAGAATGCCCCCACGCGACCACACCAACTTCCCGGCCTGGAACATGGAAAGAGACCGGTTGGCTGCCATGGTGGTCTTGATCACCTCGAGCGGCTGGCCCAAGGTGGTGACCTCAGACATGTTCAACCCTGCCCCCAAGAGGATATTGGAGAAATTGATGGGCTTCTTTTCGATCTTCTGTGACATGATGGCGTCAATGACAGCAAACTACCCCTGGAGTGGTCGATATCGGTGGTGGACAAGAAAAGCAACAATCTGGCGAATCCGGGGAACAAGTAGGAAATTTTTTTGCGCCAGTGTGAAAAATTTCGCTATCAGGTGAGTCACCACAGACGCCAGCGAAGTACACAACAATTGCTGGGAAATTTGGTGCGGACAGACACGGGCAAAGTTGCAGCCAAGAAGCGGGGAACGACGTGGTTGCTGCAAGCGCGTTGTTGCAAAGACTGGTGGTTGGACAGCATTGTGGTTGTGCAGTTTCGCATCCGACATGGAGAACCTCGGAGAAAATAGGATCAACAATGTTTCCTAAATGGGCGATCCCGGGCGAAACAGATGCGCATGTGCAGGAGGGGAAGGCAAGGTGGGGGAGCAGTGGGGGATACCATTTAAACGGTTGGGTCCTTCTGGACTGTCAGTAGGGCACACTTGTTGGGGGATCACAGCCCGAGCTGGCGACGTGAACGTCTTTGGCTCTCTATGGCGTGTTCGCTGTTCATGGCGCTGGGGTTGATGGTGAGCATCTGTGCATAGACGACCGGCGTCTGACGCCAAAATGTCTGACGAAGACGTTTGGAACGGCCTGAACTCTTTTCCGACACAAATGTGACTACTGCGATAAGACCTTCGCAGTGTAGGAGTCGAAGTTCTTAGTTTGTGGTTTTTGTGTGTGCGTGCAACGATTGGAAGTTATGTATCATTCTACATAATCCCGGTAGTTTTGATGCTGCTTCCTTGGAAAGATGGTTGTCGACAAGTAGGTCCTCTCAATTAGCCTAAGTTTTCCGTAACTTCGTTTTGATTTCTTGTAAGCTTCTCTATCACTTTCATTCCACTGGACACTTTCCAAAATTGCTGCAAAATACATACAATATTGATTCCACAACCATCCAATCAGCCCCCAAAATACCACAACGAAGACATAACATACAAGCACCGTTATATCCAGCATTACACCCACCATTACATGAACAAGTCCTTGTCTAATATCGATACTCGTACACCCTAACACCAATACATACCTCTCGCTTCCCTCTGGTCGTCTCAAATCGCATTTTGCGCTACAAACCGGCAGACCACGTGACCGGGCACCCCAAAACGACACCGCCAAATTGCCAGGGACTGACCTGGCCTTCCCCTCCAGACCATCGTTGCATCGATCTGCATCGTTTCCATACATCTAGCGAAAGGTCACGTGTGCCCCATTGTACAGCCATCACCAGCAACTATGGGTATCAAGAAGATGTTCAAAAAGAAGGAGCCCACCGAGGCCGAGTTGGTGGAGGAGCTCCAAAAGTCTGGGGTCTCCACCAAATCGACAAACGGAAGACAGGAGAAGTTCGGAGCCTTCCGGGCATACGCCCAGGAGAGGGCAACAATGAAACCAGGACTCGCCCCTGTGGCCAACCCCTACGCCAATATCCAGCAGAACCAGCATGGAGGCAATCCGTACGCCAATAATGGCGCAGCACCTCCTGGAGCCCCCAACGGCGCCTCTGGCAGTAATCCCTATGGCCAGCAGAGACAGCTGGCACCCCAAGCATCAAACGGAAGCAACCCCTACGGCGCCAATACTTTATATGGCGCGGGGGCAAACAACAACAACCCCTACGGCTCTAGCAGCCAGCATGGCGCCAGCGGCAGCAACGATCCATACGGCCATCGATCATCTCGCCATCAAGAAAGCCAGCGCGGCGGCTCGTACACAGAGAATGCAACCAGAGCAAGACCAGCCAACGATCCCTACTCAAGACGCACTTCAAGGACGTCGGTGCCCACGCAGGCATCAGCGCGTACAACGGGCGATACCGAGTCGTTAGACTTGAACGCCATCCCCACCAATCAGATGTTTGCATCCAAGAAACCGGTCAAGAAGTACGACGATTTGGACTTGAATGAAGAGGAGGAAGATGACCTCAACTTGAACATTGACGACTTGCCCCAGGAGCAGGAAGTCAACTCCGAGGACGAGGAAGTGGAGGCAATCAAACAGGACATTAGGTTTGTCAAGCAGGAATCAGTCCAATCTACCAGAAATACACTCAGAATGGCCCAGGAGGCCGATGCGTCGGGGACAAATACGTTGGGGATGCTCGGCTCACAATCGGAAAGGTTATACAATGCGGAACAGAATTTATTGCTTGCCGACACCCAAACGCAGATTGCCGACGAAAAGGTCAAGGAGTTGAATCGACTCAACCGTTCAATCTTTATTCCTGCCTACGGTAACCCTTTCAATAAGAAGTCGAGGTTGCGTCAGCAAGAGGACCGAATCAAAACCCAAAAAGCCCAGGAAAAGTACATGCGCGACTCAAATAGGAAGGAGATGTATGCCAGTGAACAGCGTATCAAACAGGGAATCACCAACAACGCCACCAACAGCGAGGTGCATCAAAAGTACCAAGGAGAACGAGATCTTGCTGCTGCCCAACGGTACCAGTTTGAAAACGATTCTGAAGACGATGAGATGGAGAAGGAGATTGCCAACAACTTGGACCAGATTGGCCTGTACGCCAAGAAGCTCAACAGTATGGCCAACACCATGGGCACAGAAGTGGAGAGTCAGAATATCAGGTTGAGAAAGATCGAAGAAGACGCCGATCGGTTGGATATCAACGTGCACATGAACAACACTCGTTTAAGCAACATTCGATAGACTACGCATAGGAGTTGCCCTGACGCTGTTCTAGGTTACTTGGAACAGAGAGCAGTGGGGGTGCCAAAATAATACTGAGTTTAGATAGGTTTAAGTAAACCCCGCTAATAGTAAGCACCAAAACACTCAGGGCCTGGAGGACTGATTACACTAAAAGGACGGGAGGCATGTAGAATTGTGTCACATGCAGTGTCACATGGGCATAACAAGTAGTGTCAAACGCAATGTCACATGACCATGCAGCAGGAGCACACGCGCACGTGACACTGTACAAAACCACATGCACGCAGGAGGACCCTTTGCCGACGGCAGGCGGGTCACAAGCCGCAGCATGGCAGTATCCAGGAACCAGGCGTCAATGTCAGTGTCATACGGGGTTTGGCGGCAAATAAAGCCTCCAGATAAGAATACGAGATAAATTGCTTGCCTGTCGGGGGAAAGGGCCACCTGAAATTGATTGACTAGATAATGAAACTGGGTAATAATAGTGTCCAAAGGGGGAATGTGTCTGTTTCTGGAGGTATTGTTAGTATAAGAGACAGGACAATGCAATATTGGCATAACAATCAACATCATTGGTCGGCCCAAGTAACACAAGGACAAAGACGGAAAAGAACGGTGCAACCTGTTTGTTGAGTGCGATGAGGTAAAATATTGGGCCCACGGAATATGCTCCCACTCAAACGAGGAAAAGCGGCTTCATGCAGGATGGTCCACCCAGATCCCGCGATAACTGTATCCCTCACGGTGGGGCCATTGCCAGGACCACCGGGGGCCATCCACGCCGGCGATGTCCGGAGGGGCACGTGAGAAGTGGCTGGACTCTCGAAGTGGCCAATAGCACCGGGTGACCCGCCCCTCACCCCCCATGGAAAAATGGGGTATGATGTAATCCTCCCTTTAGGTCCAATGGAAGCGAGCACTGTTGGAACCAAATCAACCGTGCGTTTTTGTATGGCGTTTGTCCCGCCCAAACAGGAAAATTTCTTGACCCCCAATAGAAATCCATGCAGAAAATGCTTATGCTGTTGTCTTTGTGGTACCTGGAATGGCAGAAACTGGCCCGGGAACTGGGGGGTTAGGCCCGGCCGCCATCACCCCAGATGGCCCCATTCCTCACCCAGGAGTCTGTCTCACCACTTTGGACCTGCCCTTGCTTTACCAGTTCCCGCGCCAATTATACGAGGCTCTATTAGCCGTTAACCATAATTGCAAAAAAAGCAATTTATTGTCTGATTACCGGCAAAAAAATATTTTCTGCAAAATTTTCCAGGCCCAAATCGTGCTTATTCCTCCACGTCCCAAATATGCCAATTGTGCCCGCTATCTTTGGTTATGTAGGATGCGATGCAGATGGGGTGTTGAGCCACGGGGGTCTTTTATAGCTGCGATTTTCTTTTGTTCTGTGTTTTGACTTTTTGGTTCTTTTTCTCTACTGGGTTTCTCTGGGTACTAGCCATTGTCTCTGCCTACCATGTCCGTCCAGGTCTCGTCCACCGTATCTGGTGGGAACACTCACTCTTCCACCAATATTAGAAAGTCGGGCAATGTCGCAACCTTGCAAACCACAGGCTTGACCGCCATTGACACCTACGGCAACACCTTCAAGGTGCCTGATTACACCATCAAGGACATCTTGCAGGCCATTCCCGCCCACTGCTACCACCGCCGGTTGGTGCAATCGTTTTCCTATGTCGTTCGCGACATTGTGTGCATGGTCGCCTTGGGCTACTTGGCCAACACCTACATTCCTGCCATTGGCTCTGTGTATGCTAGAACAGCAGCATGGGCCGGCTACGTGTGGTGCCAAGGGTTGTTTGGCACTGGTATCTGGGTGTTGGCCCACGAGTGTGGTCACCAGGCTTTCTCGGACTACGGATGGGTCAACGACACCGTCGGATGGGTGTTGCACTCGTACTTGTTGGTGCCTTACTTCTCGTGGAAGTTCTCTCACGGTAAGCACCACAAGGCCACCGGCCATCTCACCAGAGACATGGTGTTTGTTCCAAAGACCAAGGAGCAGTTTCTCAACTACCACGGCGCCCCCGATTTGGACGACATTGTCGGCGACTCTCCTTTGTACACCTTGTACAACATCACTGTTCAACAGTTGTTTGGATGGCTCGCCTACTTGACCACCAATGCTTCCGGTCAATCGTACCCTTCGTTCAGCAAGTTTGCCGTCAACCACTTCAACCCCAACTCTCCTATTTTTGACAAAAAGGACTACTGGTATGTGTTGTTGAGTGACTTGGGTATCATCATCCAGTTCACAGTGTTGTATGTGTGGTACAAGAACTTTGGTGGCTTCAACATTTTCGTCAACTACTTCTTGCCTTACTTGTTGGTGAACCATTGGTTGGTTTTCATCACCTACTTGCAACATTCCGACCCTCGCATGCCCCACTACGAAGCTTCGCAATGGTCGTTTGCTCGCGGGGCTGCTGCCACCATTGATCGTGAGTTTGGTTTTGTCGGTAAGCACATCTTCCACGACATTATCGAGACCCATGTGTTGCACCACTATGTATCAAGAATCCCCTTTTACAATGGCCGTGAAGCCAGTGAAGCCATCAAGAAGGTGATGGGCGAACACTACCAACACAGTGACGAAAACATGTGGGTGTCCTTGTGGAAGTCGGGCAGATTCTGTCAGTTTGTGGATGGTGATAACGGGGTTATGATGTATAGGAATGTCAATGGGTACGGGGTTGACCCCAAGAAGACCCAGTAGGTTAGATACAAATAGAAGGAATATATCGATTTGGATTTTGATGTTGTAGCTAGAGGTAGTTTGTAATTTTGCGGTGACCGCCATTTATCAACGAAGAGAACAAGGAGTGCAAATCTAGGTAATTGGCCGACTGGTCAACCTACTTGATGCCAATTTTTGGTTTCCTTGTTGCGTATTCTTGATTATTACTAGGGTTGTATTTGAAGGAAGCCTTACACTCTAAATACTTGGTTGCAAATGACAATCTCAAATACAACATTAATGTAGAAGCAGTTGAAACAAACCAACCTGACTTCAATGTAGCGAGTTTCATTCAACTGCAACTGAAGGAATCTAAAAGTAGCCATTTTCGATTTGGTTGCATATACATCGATCATGCCTCCTTGAGGAGTCACTTATCATCTACAATAAATATCAACTCCTACGTTCATTGCAGTAATTGACGATGCTAATTATCTATAATAGAGCCAAAAACAGCTCCTGCTTCTACTTATTCCAGTCTGTAAGCCAAGTTAACTCTCCTGAACCCGGAGTAATTTCAAATAAGCAACCAAGTCCCTACCCGGGCCCTGTACCTCCTGTAATCGTCACCAAAAAAGTCAACTAGCAACCCTTCCTCAAACTCGATTCGCTTCTTAAAGAAACGCCAAAGCACTAAACCACCAAGGATCAAGACAACGGCATTGTTCAAAAAGAGTTGCAACCCCACAAACCAGCAAAAGAAGCCAAAATACGACGGATGCCGCATCACCGCGTACACCCCGTGGGTTATCAACTTGTGCTTGTCCTTTGCTTGACGTTGTATGTAATGATTAAATGATTCTCTTGCCGTATACATGCTCAAGGTTCGGATCACCTGTCCCCCAGCCGCCAATAGTACCCCCACCAGGGACACTAGCAGTGATATTCCCACGTACTTTGCCTCTATCACGTGGTTGATGACTGCTGCCACCGTGATGGCGTGCATTTCGATGTCCTCCAAGATAAACGAATCGTCATCGACCTCGGTATTGTTAAACAATACGGTGCTCACGAACTCGAGGAGGTGGAATACCGTCAACAACAAAAAGTACCAATGCAACCGCAGGTACTGCGGCAAGGGATGCCCATCATAGTGAACCAGTACGAGTCCAATGATATTGAATGACACCGATACCCCCAACAATATCGACTTGATAGCCACCTTCAACAAGTTGACCTTGTGGGGATTGTAACGGGATAGAGACATTGGTTGGTGAATTACCATCAACTATACCATGGAAAAATCAATCATCGCGAAGTCACCGGAGTACTGGCGACGGCCATGGCGTACAATGTTGCGAAAAACTCGCTTCTCGAGATCGTCGCGGTGTCGGGGGCCATTGGCGTGGTGACAGGAGGGGCGGTGGTGTCACTAGTGGTGATGTACATCAACAACTGGTCCAAGTACATACCGTTGCTAGCGTACGTGTTATTTCTACAGTTGTACTTTGTAAGCGAATTTGGCAACTCGTACCAGTTCCAGCCGTCCACCACCACCGCGAAGTCGTTTTTGATTTACGGGAACAAAGGCAGCGCCGAGTTCTGGTGCATGCAGTTCCTATCGCTATGGGAGTTTGTCCTCTGGAGAAACGACAAGGTGAGATACCGGTTGGGGATTACAATGTTCCGATACCGCATTGTGGGTCACCTACAAGCGGCAGGGTTGGCCATGGTTGCCATGGGGTTGACCATGCGGCACTTGGCGATGAAGACGTCGGGCGACTCCTTCTCTCACTACATAGCCACTGTGCCCCGTGCCAGGCATAAACTTGTCACCACCGGAGTGTACGGATGGACAAGACATCCCAGCTACCTTGGGTTCTGGCTCCTTGTGGTGGGGTCGCAGTTGTTTATGTTCAACCCCGTCAACCTCGTGGTGTCGATGGTGGTGCTAAGCCGCTTCTTCTCCGTCCGTATTCGATACGAAGAATGGTTGCTTGTGCACAAGTTCTGGGGCCACGACTACACTCGCTATCGCCAGCAGGTGGGTGTGTGGATCCCGTTTGTCCACGTTCCCCAAGTAATATAGACCCGTCAATGCATTACATACACGCACTATACGCTACAAACTCTTGTTCATGAACCGTCTCTTTGTGAATGCCAACCAGTACTTGCTGGGTTGGTTCTCGTCGTCCTTGTAGATCCTTGTCAACAACCGATCGGCCAATTCCTGGCGAAATTGTTGCAAATAGCTTCTCAAAGTGTCTGCCTCGTTCTTGTTGGCCGGGGGCTGGTACAATGAGTTTAAGGGGAAGCCAATGTCGCCCGGAAGGCTGAAGCTGTCGAGGGACAAGTTGTTCAACACCCTCACGGCTTCCCGATAGTTTGTGCTTTTGGTAAGTTTGCTCAAACAGTCGCTGGTGAACAAGATGCCGTAGATAAGCAAGCGATCGGCATTGCCTTTGATCTCAAAGTTCTTGAAGAAGGAATTGGCCCGGAAGAGGTCCAACGTCTCCTCAATAATGTCGTATTCTTGGTCGGGAGGATAGGCAGGCCCCCTGAATTTGGAATGGATGGGCAAAAGCGACAAGTTGCCTATAACCCTGCTGTTGGATCCAGACTCATCGGCCAAGAATGTGGAGTGGTACGCGGGCATGATGTGTATGGGGATTGATGGCGGATGTCCACTATCATGGTTGAAAGCATACGGAGATTTAGAGGTAAGTACACACGTGACCAGAAGCTCGCACATGTATCACATGACGTATCACGGGGACAGGGTCATGCGGCGGGACGTCTCGATATGGCGCCAAGTCTTTGGACACCACAGCAACGCCCGACTCTGCTGCCAAGAGGAGTCACGGCTCCTGTCTTCGAAGATGCAATGTAGTCTTGCCGAGCATGCCCCCACTTGTAGTCGCCTGCTGCATCACTCCCTGGCGGTGACAACGACAACCGCCGGTGCTTGCCGCCACAAAGGGGTAACCATCGTGGTTCCACGTCTCGCTTGCGGGATTGCCCTCCTCCAGCCCTGCTTCACAAGTAAGCCTCTCGTCGTTCTGTACGCCGGTACCCTTGGTGTGATCCGGAGCCTGGCGCCTCACCCCCGGCAGCAGCAGATCGTGACTGTCCCATTACGGCAATGGGTTGCAATATCATTTCCTATTTGGGCACAAACGTAAACACATCTCATAAAAATTTTTTTTTTGGCAACTTTACCTCAATCGAGTAGCTTAATGACATACTTTGCACCCCCAGTGGCCCATTAGTGAGCGCCGTAAATGGATTTCAGTTGTAATTTCAGGGCAACAGTGACAATCGCGGATTTGTGTCTTTGATTTGCCCATTGTTTGCTTCATCACCGTCACTAAACAGGAAATCTCATTCTAGGGATCGTCCTGTCCATTTTCCTATTTGTGGTTGACCTCGTCTTTTTCACTATAAACTTTCACAGACAGCCGTTCAACGTTTTCATATTCCTGTCTGCATTGGCATTTTGGCGTCGGATGTCCCACTGAACCCATAGGCTTCGCATATCATGACCATCTTGGTGGAATCTCCCAATCCCAAGGACTCCCCGTTCAAGGAGAACTTGTTGATGCTCCCTTCTGAAAATGACCGCACCCGAAACGAGATATTCAATCCCAAGAAGCGGAGTCTTCACCATTCTCCCGTGGCGCCACGCTCGCGGGATCTGTCCTCAACCATCTCCCCTTCCAGGCGCATGTTTCTCCACCAGTTGAGCCCCAATGTCTCCAACAAGACGGTGTATTTGTCCACCAGCACCCTTGGGGTTCATCAGCCAAATGGTGCCCATCTGTCGTCTGTGCCCAGAAAGGATTCATCAGCGATCGGACAGGTGGCCAAGTTCAACCGGCCCCAGCTTCCCCAATCTTTGAAACCGTCATTATCCTTTCGCTCAAAGAGTTCCATCACCGCCCCCTCAAGAGGCACCTTCTCTCCCCCTAAACAACAATTGAGAAGATCAAACTCGTCCATAACTCCTGGTGGATTGTCCAACTCACTTGAAACTTCGTCTTCCGATAGGTTCATTCCTAGTCGACATAACTCTACCACGGGCAAACTCGAGTCCACTCAGAACGATCCTTTGCCCAATGCCTCACCACAAACACACATCAAGGCACAAACATCGAAAATCTACCAGCATCATGTAGCCGAAGCATGCGGTCTTGAGGTTAACTCGAGAATACTCCTTTACCAGCCCTTGCCGCCCGAACGCAAGAAACCAGTAAGCTTGTTCGGCCAGGTATCTACCCAAAACTCATCAATGAAAGCCAAGTTGTTGAGCAAATCTTCTCTTCGTCCATCAGCAGCTCTGGCCAGAGCCAAGAAGATACCTAGCGTCCCCGAAAGAGTATTGGATGCACCTGGACTTGTTGACGATTTTTATTTGAACCTTCTAGCTTGGTCACTGACTAATCTTTTGGCTATCGGACTCGAGGACGCTGTATATGTGTGGAACGCATCTACAGGCTCGGTGGGTTTGTTATGCGAGCTTCCGGAGAGGACACTCGTGACATCTTTACGGTGGTCAGAGGACGGGTCCTACATATCTATTGGACGAGAGGATGGACTTCTTGAAATTTGGGATATTGGAACCAACACTAAATTACGGATATTGAATTGCGGCAACCACCAAACTAGAATAGCCTCTCAAGCTTGGAGCCTGCACATTCTCAGCACCGGGTCCCGGTTGGGAAACTTGTACCATTCAGATGTGCGAGTGGCTGATCATTTGGTAAACCAAATAGACGGAGCGCACCTGGCAGAAATCTGCGGTATAGAATATCGAAGTGACGGGGTTCAGTACGCTACTGGGGGGAACGACAACGTCGTTAGCATCTGGGACGTTCGCCAATCGACAGCAAACACTGCGCCTCTCTTTTCAAAGACCAACCACAAGGCTGCTGTCAAGGCTCTTTCTTGGTGCCCATACCAGCCGTCATTGTTGGCTACAGGAGGGGGATCGAGTGATAAAACAATCAACTTCTGGAACACCACCTCGGGATCACGAGTTAACACCATAGAAACAGGCTCGCAAATCCTGTCTTTGAACTGGGGCTATGCCAACGGCACCGGGACGGAGATTGTTGCTACTCACGGTTTCCCCACCAACAGCATCTCTTTGTTCAACTATCCTACTCTACAAAAGACAGGTGAGATCCAGAACGCTCACGACACAAGAATCCTTGGAGGTTGTCTTAGTCCCGACAACTTGACGTTGGCCACGGTGGCAGGAGACGAGAACTTGAAGTTCTGGTCTTTGTTCGATCTCTACCAAGTAAACAAGAGAGAGGGCAACGGTGATAGACTCACCCATGACGACGGTGACAACATGAAGGACACAAAGAGGATGAAGAAGATGATGAACCTTCGATAATTTGCAAGCAAGACATTGGCAAATCACATTTATAATCAGTAGCATAGCAGAAGTTTACAATGGCAGCCACTAGGAAATCAGTCCTATCGTGTTGGCAACCAACTTCTACACGAACGAACTTTCTAGCATAAACCTTTAATACATTTACGACTTTACATTGCCTCCGTAGTCACCCACTTTCCCATCAATGGCTGAGCTTGAAACTGGGTGTGAGATTTTCAAGATTTTCACGTGACATGTTCCGCAGCAGCCTTATTGAGACCGATCACGCTCATATAAAGCACCGGACCCCGTGATCCGCCACCGTTACAACCACCATGTACAGCATCTAGAATGAGAAAGCCAACCAATACCTTGATAGTTACCAATTTGCCCGTGTCAACTTTGGACAATCCCCGTGACTTGATCGCGGTTGTCGCCCACGACGACCACTTGGTGCAGTTGGTGGTTCTCACCAAGTTCTCACGCATCCTTCTAATTTGCCAGACCAGAGAGGTGGCACGCCGGATCAAGACGGTTCTAGCCAAGGGCGACCGGCGATGGCCCAATATGCGTGTATCCTACAGCTTGAAGGACAATGTGTTCCAATTGAAGCAGTCGGACTTGCGTTTCCACGAAAACGATCTTGCTGCCGACATTGACTACTTGGAGTTGCCTCCCGAAGCTGGCACAAGAAGGTTCTTGATCTCGCCCCCGTTGTCGCCGCCTCCCGAATGGGATCACTGGGACAAGGTGGAGGGGAGCCCCAACCAGAAGTCGCTCTACTCGCCGCAGGAGTTGTCGCACTTGCTCTGGGAGAGACTTGGGGGGTTCGACAGCTCGATCGTTCGAAAGTACGAAGGAGAAGACAACTACGACGATGGTAGTGACAGCGATGCTACAAACGACAGAGAAGTTGAACGCCGGGGATCCCGACCTGGGGCCCAACCCACGGGAACCGAGATCAACATCAAGAACGAGCCGCAACTCTTGTTCCAGGACATCCACAGCGGCGTCCCCGCCATCATCCTCGACACTACCAACAACCAGCACCTTGGCGAAGCCCCGCTCGGGCCGCCAATGCCCAAGACGGCCATCCCACCCTTTGGACTATAGCCGTGCTATATGCAGGACGGGCCATGATTTTTCTGTGCTCGGTTCAACAATAAAATTGTGCGAGCGATGAGGTCCATTCTTCACCTTGCCCGGCACCGACATCATGGCTAAAACCCGGTCCAAAGTCGCAGCTTCGCCCGCTTCATCCAAAGTAGTGGCCAGTCCGAAGACGAAAAAGAAGTCTCCCGCCAAAAAGGTGCAAAAGAAGCAAACTGAGGCCCCAAAGAAGGAATCCAACACCGTTGCCGAAAACGGCGTCGCAGAGGTGATTCCAGCCAAAGTATCGCACAAGGCCATCTCTGAGTTGAAGAAGTTTGTTACCAGACAGAAGAGCGACGAGGAAAACAAGAACCAGTTGTTTGACGACGACGAGAACGAAAGAACCAGCTTGTACTTGACGGTTACTGCCAAGAGGTTTCTTTCCGACCAGCCTCAGTTCAAGCCTAAAACCATCCACCTCCCCAAGTCCATATACAACTTATCAGAAGCAAGAACATGTCTTTTGATCCGTGACCAGTTGGTCACCACAGGGGACCAGCTTGAGCAGCTCGAGAATGAAAATTTGCCAACCTTGCAGCAAATCCTTCCCGCGCAAGTCTTGAAGACCGAGTACAAGAACTATGAAAAACGTCGTCATTTGTATTCACAGTACGACGTGTTTTTAGTGGACGATGCCTTGCTCAACCTTATGCCCACATTGTTGGGGAAAACGTTCTACGATAACGGTCACAACAAGGTACCCATACCTATCAGAGTCTCCAGCACCAAGAACCCCAAGGAAATGTCGATTGTGACCATCAAAAACCAATTAACAAAGGCGTTGGAAAGCACTTACTACTTGCCTCCTATGGGAACCAACATAGCCATCAAGGTTGGTAATATATCAGACAGCTTCACCGAAGACGAACTAGTAGCCAACGTGAATGCCGTGGTTAAGTCTCTTGACATTGACTCTATCAAGACTATCATGATCAAGACTGGTACGTCGCCAGCATTGCCTTTGTTCTACACCGACAAGCTTTACGACGAAAAGGAAATTGCTGAAAATGTTGACAATAAGGAGAGCAAACCCAGAACCGCCGAAGTTAGATTGTCCAAGTTTGAACGGGGATTGTTGGAATTGGGAGACTCGCTGGTTGTGTCCAAGATTATTGGTAAGAAGTTGACCAAAGGGACCAAGCAAGGCAAAGTGACCAAGCCCAAGGCAAAATAGTAGAGGGTACATGTACTGTATTGTGGTTTATGTACATTAGAAAAGATAGCATAATACACAGCATATTAGGCAATGTATGTAGAAGACAAAGTATTGTATTTGGATGCGGGCTTGACAATGAGATTGTCACCGCAATCCAACTTACTAAAGAAGTTGTATTTCATAGTTGAGTACTGTAATACAAATAGTGGTCATATTTAAGGGTTTATGTAACCATGTTTGCAGATAAAAGATGTTGATAGTGTCGATAGTATTGGTAGTGGAAGTAGTTCAAATGGTTCCAGGAATTGTGTGAACTGATTCAGAACAAAAGTGCATTGAAGACTCACCAAATTCCCCATAGTGGGCAACAAATCATTCGCTTTTGCAACGGAGCAACGGATGTGGGTGGTATCCAACGAAGGTGCGAACCACGACAATATTGTGGGGTTGAGTCTAGGCAAAGTGTATTGTGTGGGTAGGGACGCGGAACCCCCATTTGCATTTACCAATGTCAAGGCGTCCAGAAACCAGCTACAGTTGGTTGTTGGTGATATTACCGACCAACAGTTACACGATGTAAACTATCGAACCCCGCTAACCATAAAGGTATTATCACGAGCCAAGACTCGAATCAATGGAGACATATATAAGCTTGAGAAAGGTGAAGAGCCTAAAGCATTTGCATTTAGCCATGAAAACAAGATAATCATTGAATTGGTTACCAAAGAGCCCAATAACGACCCTCCAATAGTGATTCTGTGGCACACGTTACTGGTGTTTCCATTCGCGATAGATTCAAGTATCGAGAAAGCGATTCAAGCAAAGATCGACCTTCGAATAACCAACAATATAAACCAAATTACCCATTATTATGCAAATAGCGAAGTGGATTTGGAATCATTCAAGGTTGCTGTTCAGAGAAATTTGCCAGTTTTGAATAGCAGATGGCTCGACGAGATAGTATACAAGCCCAACAAGGTGAATGATTGGCTCTTGAACCTTGATCCAAGCAAGTTCTTGCCTGATAATAACGAACAGTTTTTGCCTATTTCCTCCAGAGAAAGTTTGTTTGCAAATGTTCAATTGGTGACAACAATACTGCCCATGAAGTGGTTTGTACTATCTGAAGTGATACTGATAGATGAGCATATATTTACGCAAAATATGATTCGAGATAAAGTGGGGAGCAGCGAATTCCTTGTGATTAGCAACAGCCAGAACCAAGAGTTCGCAAAATCGTTAGGATTGACGGTAATAACGGAAGAAGAATTGTGGGATATAATAAAGAAAGCGACATTGAACAAAACAATAGTGAATAGGATAAAAGACTTGAAGCGTTCTCCACCTCCCGAATTACCTTCATCAAGGAAGAGAAGAAAATATACCAAGGTTGATAAGCTCCATTTCTTCTCATTAGATTCGCAAACAGACGGCACATCATCCCCTGTTCCAGAATCACTAAATGCAAGAGAATCCCATCCATTTGAGAAACCACATGATAGTGACGGAAACAAAAGTAAAACGGCAGAGATACTGGAACCAGAGGAGGAACAAGATAAGCAGTCACCTCAAGAATATGAATTGGAATCAAAGGTGGAAACACAAGTAAAATCAAAAGTGGAAACACAAGTAAAATCGCAAGTGGAATCACAAGTGGAATCACAAATTGAATCAGAAGTGGAATCGGAAGTGGAATCAAAGACTCTGATCTCGAACCAAAACACACGCGTAAACAAAAAGCATAAACAAGATGAACAACTCACTTCATCAATTCCGATGAAAATATCCAAATTTACAACCAATCTCACATTATCTGAAGCAATCAAGGAAACAAAGGAAAGATCTACAAAGGATGTGCAACAAGAACTTGGCATTCTGACTAAAATCGAAGAAGAAATAGATGATCAACTATCTAATTTGGCTATTGTCGAAGTTGTAGACATTTCAATTCAAAGAAAGCAGGCCCCGCCGCCAACATCTGAACTTCCTGATAAATACAAGGGACGCAAGAATGTTAAAGTGTTTAAAAAGAACATTCTGTTGAAGTCTCAGGTAACAAGATCGTTTGTACCACTCGAAACAGTTACCATTCAGCATATACCTCTTCCTGCAAAATATCGATCATCACCCAAGTCAATAGGAGGTGATTTTGATAAGCATATGAGTAATGTCAAAGGATTTATTCCTCTGGAAACAGGATTATTCGTTGACGAAGACTCCTCTGATGAGATTAATGTTCTGGAAAGTCCAATTAGCAATTCCCATACTCGAACAAAAGCAGTGCAACCAAACTATGTAAATAGCAATGAGATTAATTTCGAGGCAGACTATGACGAGGAGGATTTAGGAAGTCAACCCGTTTTTGGATTCCGAAGGCGGGAATAATAGCAACGATTACAAAAGCACTATTCTTGAATGCAAGTTATACTATTCCACAAATGCCAAGTAGTCTTAAGTAGGTAATATGGATCTGCAAGTAATCGTGTTTACTTAAATCACCCCCAACCAATGAAAAGTCTTTCTCGATGCATTGGGGGTTGTCGCCACTGATACAATCCACTACTTGCTGAGGTGCTGGTGTTGTGTCTGTAGATGAACAGTTCAAGTAGATTTGATTATTAAAGTTTGCATACTCATCCATCAAAATACCCTTGCGGGGAATTGTAGTGACGACATCACCCTTGTGAATAACTCTAATAAACTTTCTGTCATAACTATTGTGTTCCACAGCATGCGAGCTTCCAAGCATTTCATCGGCCCAATTGACAAATTCCTTGTTACCCACCAAGGGCTGGCCCATCGTCACCAATGTCATTTTGTCGTATCCCATATCAAGATAGAACAAACCCAAAAGTAAGGCTACACTTCCGCCCAATGAATGACCTAAGATTAAGAGTTCATAGTCATCATCACCGTCCAACTCATTGATTAAGATTTGATGAATATTCAGTACAGTATGCGAGAAGTAATCCAGAAACCCTTTGTGGATCCGACAGTTTCGACCACAAAATGGTAACAGTATACCCAAGTTTGAATACGGAACCATCTCTACCCGTAGATCAGCATAGGTATCATGAAATGACCTTGTTCCTCTAAGAGCAACAATTATCGTCTTTTTTGGATTAGCGGATTTGGTTTCATTATAATGAAAGATGTTGGAGCGGGTGCTAGCGATATATCCTGCCACAGAATCATCAAAATACCATTGATACACCAAGCTGACATTCGGAAACCGCTTTTCGCAGTTAATTTTGCATTTGAATGGTTCTTCAATTCCTCCGTGTTCCGAAATACAGTAGGCGATGTCATTAAGATGAGCATAAGTAAATAAGTTGGAATAAACTTCTTGATCGATCGGTTCCACATCTGGAAAGTTTAATGTTATAACATCTTCGAGATCTCTAGCGACTACAGATATAGCGATAGTTAGGATGAATAGATATAGCCAATCTAGTCGTGGCATTGTGGATGGAAAGAAAATGAGATGATAAGAGTCCGAGATTTTGTGGGGTAATCAGGAACAAATTCTTTGTGCTCTAAAATGTACTTAAGAGGCAACAGATAGTGTGACTGTGAACTCAACATTATTTGATTATTCTATATCACATATAGTACTAGATGTTGATATTTGCTTCAAGTAATGATGAGACTCGTTCAATTATTCACTGGAACTTGACATTTCGCAATCTATACAGTCAATGTGATCAGCCAATAAGCTTATCAAAAAACTGGCTGAAAAAAAATCCCATTAATATCGCTAAAAGTAACAACATAACGGGAATAAAGTATCTGCCGAATATGACGTTAAATGGCACCAAGAGTTGTTTCGTGGTTATGCGAACTAAGGAAATGAGAAGAAGTAGACTCACAATTAGAATGGCTTTGACTATTGACGTTACTGCTGAGCCGACATGAAAGTACTCGCATAAACATCTAGTTAGTACCTGTAAGGGTTTTAGCATGTTGCTAACCAAGTTTTTACCTTTTGAGAGATACTTAGCACCGGCAATGAATAAAATACTCACTCTTTCAAGTCTCAGGTTAACTGTGTCTACTAACAGTTGTGTTTCGTTGATCCTTGATTGTAAAACATCTAGAGTTTGGTTCAAGCCCGCCTCGAAGTTCTTCATCATCTCTGGAACCACAATTTGCAAATGCTCAAAAATCACCTTGGTCGACTCGTCAACAATACTAGTGCTGAATTGCTTAATGTAGATGTTCTGTTGCACAAGACAGTCAGCAGCATGCTTTATAAGTTCGTTTACAGACAGCAAGGCAAACCCGGATTGGTCAATCTGGTTCCGAAGATTGTTAATTGAATGAACATTCTCGTCCAAAGCATTATCTGCTCGATTAATGTTATTGTGGATGAGGTCAAACGATTGAACCGTCTCCTTTATCATCTCGTTGTTCATCTGTTGCCAGTTCTGGTGCAGCTGCTCCAACTGCTTATTGGCAACTTGAACTAACTGCTGCAACTCAACCATTTCTTCTGTGAAGAAAGATATATGTCTTTCCATGTCTTTGAAATTGGTTTCCATGCCCCGGTATGTGTCAGCTAGCACCTGCAAAGTGTTAGAAAGACTAGATTCAAAGTGGGACTCGAAGTCTTGCATTTGCGACCCCATATGTTTCCTTTGTACGTCTCTCTCTTCAATAATGTTATCCACTACTTGCAATATCCTCTCGAACTTGATCTGGAACTTGTCAATGGCTTCCTTGCTAATCTTATGATTAAACTTCATTTGTGAAAGCATGTCATTGTATATGGTGGTGATGTTTGAATAGACTGCTAAAATGTGATCCTTTTCAAACGGCAATCCCTCCTGGTAGCACAACGTCCTGATTTCTCTGTAATAGCCACTAAATGTGGTCCAAGATTGGGGCGACCTTTCCAACTCCGATATGCACTGCTCTATATCGCTATCTATGTCTCCAAGGTCACACACAGATGGATACTTGATGCCAGAGTTGGCGAACTCGCATACGGACAACCTCACTGCCGTATATCGCTGTAGTTCCGGAGTTATCGCCTCCACTCCCCGGTTCGCGCAGAGAGGTAGGATTTGCACCAACGCTTCTCTAATGCACTCGCTACCTTGATTCTGCACGAGCGACGAAAACCCATCGCCAACTTTGATCCCCAACGGGGTCATTTCTGCAAAAGTGTTTCCTACACCAATCAGCATCACCATTAGAAACATTAGCAGCACAATAAATCTCATAACTATCTATGCCCATAGTGAGACTATCAGTAGTAACTAGGAGAATTTTGACTACAAATGTACAGAAATCCACACCAATTAGCTGAAACCACATGAAACCAGGCTGGAACCGATCCACGTCAGCTTCTAGATTCCATATACTCGTACTTTATCAATTAAACCCCCTTTTTGAGTGCACATTTCCAATTGTGCCATTTTAGTTTCGCCCGCTCTACGTCCATCTCTACTTATTTGGCATGTCAATATGAACAGTTCCGTCCTCAGTGCTTAAAGCATTTGGGTGCAAACAGTCAAAAAAATCTGCGACTCTCAACTTCGAGTCTTCGAGCATCTGTTCTAGTCCACCAGCAATGATCAGGAGAATACCAGCCAGTTCAAGGATTGCGCTACGGCTGTACTCCTCAAAGCCGTTCCTGTTTCTACCAAATGACTCCAAACCCCTTTTTGACGGCGAGAAACTTACCCCGGAGCAGAACATCGCCGCAATCCCTAAGAAACCGTCGTTTGACAACATCCCCAAAGTGAATCATCAGGTGATAAATCCGGAGCAGGTGGCCGATTTGACTACTCGCCTATCAGAAAACCACATCTTGGTGTCGGTTTTGTCGCTGGACCGGTTCTTGTTTGGGTCAGACAGCTACACTGTGGTGCCCAAGGACGGAAGTCCCCGTGGAGAACCAGTGAAGCTCCCGTTCGTTGACCTCAGCTTGAGCTGGGCCAAGTTATTCAACGAACTGACAAGAATTCTACGCGACTTGCCCGCAGAGAGATCCTCTATTTCCATGGTGTCCCAAGCAACAACTGAATTGTTGAACGCAAAGTATGGGCCATATTGTAAATCTCATGACTTTGATGACTTCTTTGCCAGTGTCGATGCAGTCAAGAAATCACAACAACATGCTCAAGGAATAGTGGATACAACTGATGTCAATAGCCAGTTGGGAGTGGAGACTGTATCTCTATATTTGTTGTCTCGTCACGACCTTTTGCATGACGTGCCTGCTTTGATGTCGTTTGTTGCCTTTTTAGTGAAGTATGTGCCGTATTTCACCAACAGTGGCATCATTGAAACGGTTTCCATCATCACCGATAGATTGGATGAAACCTGTGCTGACACTACTGATTACTGTGAGTTTCTTAAAAGTGTAATGGAGTACCATCCGACTTGTATCAAACAACTACACCCATGTGTTCTCGATCGAGCCTCATACTTGATGGCGGATAAGAATAATATTGATACCGCCAAAATGTTGTTTCAGGAGGTGGTTGAGAAAGGATATTGCCCAAGTGTGAATACGGTGGAAGTACTTGTCGCTGAGTACAAAGAAACCAAGCTGAGAGAAGAGATGGTACAGGAGCTTAGTATTCTCAAGCCGGTGATTTTCCATCGTGACATCTCCCAAGGACTTTTTAACACCTGCTTAAGCGCGTCCAGAAACATTCAAGATGTATCCAACTTGTTGAGATTGGCCCTCAAGTCTAAGGACAGCTCCAAAATATTTGACGCAAGCCAGGTATCGATCTTTCACGTGCTAAAGCGTCACCAAGAAGATATCAACATGCCTAAATCTGAACGGCACTTGCAGAACAGTCAGTTGTTGCGAGTCATTGCTGCCAGCAATGTTAAGGTAAATGAGTTTTTGCAGGCTCATCTCTACAACGAATACACCGAAACTGAGGACAAGGATAACTTGCAGGCTATATCCTTGTTGTCATGACCTGATTTATAACCTTTGTAGATATTTATTACCCAATTACATAGATCCCTGCTTGTAAAATAGAACAATCGTAAATCGTTACATTTTAGTGACTGAACAAACATCAGTCATACCTCATGTCAAACATTTGCCAAAAATTCTAAAGGACAATCGTCAATTATCTAGCCTTGTTTGGTGTGGTGATTGTGTACTTGTACTCAAAGAGAAGCCGTCAGTAGTATCATAATGTCGTATTCTGTCATCCAAAGGACTTTCTGAGCCCGAACTATGAGAGTGCCGTCGGAGATTGCCCATGTGGATGTGGATGTCGTGGGTTGGGTTGTCGTTATTGGCGGCATGGCTATAGAATCCATCAGTATAGACGTAGAAACCGTCATCGCTTTCGTTATCATTCCAGCCGTCATCCACCTCCACCCTATTCTTACGCATCATTCGCATTTCGTCATTCTCGTAGCGACGACCATTCTCCAAGTACTTGCGTGACGAGATTGATCGCTTGATAAAACACAACATTGTGCTAATAAGAGCTAGCACCACGATGGGCAACAACTGCAACCAGCCAAGGTAACTTAGATGCGGTATGAAGAGCAAGATATCGGCGAGGAATGCAAGCAAGTTTGTCAAAAACGAAAAGAGCGAAAACACCAACATGATGTTCAAAATCGGGGTCAAGTCCCGTTTCTTGGTTGGCACCAGCTGCGACGGCACTGTCGACGTCGATTCCGTTCCCTCGTTTGAGTCCAACTTCTTCAAATGATCAGCGCGGTCTCGTCGCCGCTTCTCGTCCATATACTGGAGCGAAAACACCATCCCTACCACTATCAATAACAAGCAAGTGAAGCAAAAGGCAATCACGTGCACCACTAAGAGCTTGGAAATGGTGTATGTGACGTCTGAAGGAAGCAAAACCCCGCCGTAGCCAAAATCCTCGTCGGGAACAATGGCATAAAACGTACTGTTGATGGAAGGGTAGCCGATTTTGGGGTCAGAACACACCTGGAGTCGCATGTCACATATTCCAAACAACCCAAAAGTGTAGTCGCGGTATTTGGACAAATAGATGTTGCGGTCGATGGGGGTGAGCGGCACCGAGATCACCGGCAAGAGCTGGATCACCCAGCACATCAAGCAGAGCACCGAAAGTGCCAGCAACGTCTTGTACATGGCTGAGGGACCACCACTACCCAATCAGTAATGAGGCGGATAACCGAAGAAATCGGCAAAAAACTCGAAGTTTTGACGATTCACCACTTTGCAGCTGGGTGCAAGATCATGGAACTCCCTGAGGATGGTCAAAATACGGCGTCTTTGCCATAAACGGGGCAGCAACAGGACTAAGGCTGAGTGGTTTGTAAAGTGTGGAGCTATGTCGCGCTTGGCGGTGCAGACGACATATTTTCCAAATCCCGCGACATTTCCCTGCTGCAACAATTCCGGTTGGTGATTCACCATTCCTGTCGCCAACTCTTTCTCGACGAACATTTATGGGAAGCGCTTCTCGCTTATTGATTCCGTTTTTAGTTATCCTGTTGTCGATTCTCGCCTTCAACTACAGGCCCTTCGTGCTCCAATTATCCCGGCATCTTCCCAAGTACTACCACCGCCAAACCATGAAGCACTACCCCTACGAAAAGGAGCTTAGAGTAGCTGCACTGGCAGTCAAGAGAGCATCCTTGCTTACCAAATACTTGAGCGACTCTATCAGCACGACTCTGAAATCTGGAACGTTAACTAAGGACGACAAATCGCCGGTAACGGTGGGTGACTTTGCGTCGCAGGCCATCATCAACCACGCAATCAAGATCAATTTTCCTGGCGACGAGATTGTTGGCGAAGAAGACGCAGACTCGTTGCGAGAAGACACTCCCGAAGCCAAGGCATTGAGCACCAAGATACTTGACTTGATTACTGGTGTCCAGCAAAAGTCCAACGTTTTCACGCCGATAGTTGGCAGTCTTGTCAATATCAATGAGATTTACGACAGTATCGACTTGGGAAACTCCAAAGGGGGCGACAAGGGAAGGTTCTGGGCCTTGGATCCCATTGACGGAACAAAAGGTTTCTTGAGAGGAGACCAGTTTGCAGTTTGCTTGGCGTTGATTGAGGATGGTAAGGTGGTTTTGGGGGTAGTGGGGTGCCCCAACTTGCCGAAATCAATTGAGTCTAATGATGAGCAATCTGGAATAGTCGGAGGCTTGTACTCAGCAATTGCTGGTGTTGGTGCATACTACACACCATTATTTGTGAACGATCTTGAGTTTTTGGAAAACCAAACCAAACTTGAAATGAAGCAGAACTCTGAACCTAAACAGTTGAAGGTTGTAGAAGGTGTTGAGAAAGGACATTCTTCCCACTCAACGCAATCAAAGATTAAGGATTTATTGGGATTTGATCCCAATACGGTTGGAAGCCAGACTATCAACTTGGATTCTCAAGTTAAATATTGTGTTTTAGCCCGCGGCGATGCTGATATTTACTTGCGGCTTCCAGTAAGTGATAGTTATCGGGAAAAGATCTGGGACCACGCTGCAGGAAGTTTATTGGTACATGAAAGTGGAGGTCAAGTTGGTGATATCACCGGAACTGCTTTGGATTTTGGCAAAGGAAGACACTTGCAGTCCAAGGGAGTAATTGCTGCAAACAAGAAAGTGTTTTCACGGGTGATTGAGGCGGTACAAGAAGCATTGAATTGATTGTTTAAGCCCAACAAGAAATAAAATGAAGTCTAAAATTGATTCAAATAGAACAATTCATTGAAAGATCAGATTTCTTTGTGATGTGATATATATCGAGATGTTTATGTAAATTGTAGGCATGATGAATCAATTTTACCGCAATTTACCCTCTTATCATGTACATAATTTCTATAGAACTATATCAATAACCTAATCATTAATACTCACCTTGCTATTGCCAATTACATGGGGAGCCACCTCTTGAAGCCAAGCGAGTTCCACTGCAGAACAAGTACGGGCATACCCTTTCTGGGTAAATACGTACTCTATGTACATAATGGCATCCAAGTTAGTCTTTCCAAATAAGCACGAAGAAGGATGAATGCTAATCAACTGTCCTGTGTTCAATGTTCTAAACGAACGATCGGGCATTCCGATAGCTGTATTGGTAATGTACCCTTTCAAAAAAGACTTAAGAATGAGGGGGACATCGATATCGTCTCGTGTTCCAACATCATCATCGTCGTCCTTGTCATTGGCTAGTTGAAGTTTAATTTTTTGTACTTCTTGTTGTATTTGTTGCTGAGTCATGGTTTCATGCTGTCTCACAGCTGACACCATATACTCCCTTAGCTGACTCCTGACTTTAATCACATTCTTGAATCCTTTATAGCTGAAAAAATGCTCGTTACACCAAGCTTTGACTTCGGATGTTCCAACGCTTTCAGATAACTGCTGAAAATTGGAAAAATACTCATACATGGCTACCAAGTCTCCGTGGCGGGCTCCCAAGGGAGTGTATTGTCGTCTTTTGATGTTTACCTCATCCCTCAATTCTCCATTACCTCCACTTACGTTCAAAATGAGATTGTCTACCGAGAGACACGAAACAATGTCAATAACGGGACCTAATACCCCCATATCGGTAGCTGCTACCAAGACAGCAGATAATTGTGGTGGCAAGGGTAAAACAGACATTCTGTATCCCAAAGAAGTGATCTTTCCTTCATCATTCAAAGCCCCCAATGAATATAATGAGTTCAAGGCACCTAAAATCGCTTCCTTTCCTGGATATTCTAACCATGTCCAGTTTAATAAATCATCAATACCTAACTTTTTCAATGTGAGAATTGGTAAGATAATATCATTCCTCTTTATTTCTGATTCTTGCTGTTTGGGTAATTGTTTCTGGTACACTGATTCGGGGTATAAGCGAAATACTTTCCCGGGCGATTCTCTACCTGCTCTTCCTGCTCTTTGTTTAGCTGATGCTTGGGATATTGGAGTGGTCAACAATGTCGATAATCCAAGATTATGCTTCCATACTTTTACTTTTCTCAACCCGGAATCAATCACATACTTGACCCCCGAGACTGTGATCGAAGTTTCCGCAATATTTGTAGCCAAAATCACTTTTCTTCTCCGAGGCGGTAGTTTTTCAAAAATTTTTGATTGTTGTGCTGGTGATAATGCAGCATACAAGGGCAATGCTACTATTAGCGGTGCTTCTTTGGACAAGTCTGGAGCTAATTGAGTCAAAGTAGAAACGCAATTGTCGATTTCTTCTTGGCCTGGTAAAAAGCATAGTATATCACCCTCTGGTTCCGTCATATTCAAGTGGATAATGGTCCTTATCATAATATCAACAATTTCCTCTGTGTCTTCTCCCAAGTAATATGGTGCAACAGGATACATTTTCCCTTCGATAAACAAAATGGGAGCATCGTTAAAAAACTTGCTAAACAACTCTGCATTCAAAGTGGCTGACATTACCACCACTTTCAAGTCTATTCTTCTGCCGGATAAAATCAACAGTTTGAGGAACCCCATGATCAAGTCGGTCAAAATTGTCCTTTCGTGAGCCTCATCTAGAATGATAGTTGAGTATTTGCGGAGGTTTCGATCTAACATGATCTCTCTAAGTAACATCCCATCAGTCAAGTACTTTAATTTGGTGAGCTTGGAGTGGGTTATATTGGAGAATCTCACCTGGTACCCCACTTCGTGGCCCAATTTACAACCATGCTCTTCGCTGACTCTGGCCGCAAGCGAAGCAGCAGCCACTCGTCTAGGTTGAGTTACGGCAATCTGTTTCTTGTTAATAGGCATGAGGAACTGCGGAATCTGGGTCGATTTCCCGGAACCAGTCTCACCAATAATAATGGTAACCTGGTTGGACCCAATGTAATCAAGTATCTGTTTCTTGTGTTGGAAAATTGGCAATTTCTCTCGTATCGGAAGCAAAGATTGAGCTTTTTCATGGAGGTTATTCTTTTCTCCACTAGTCAAGAATTGAAACTTGTTCGTAGTGAATTCTTCCTCGACATCATCACCATCATCTTCATTCTGTTCTTGAAAATAGACAGTCTTGCGCTTCGGTTGTTGCAAGTTTGTAGTGTGTTGGAGGGTGTTCTTGGTATCTTTGCTGTCAGTGGTATTTTCTGGTATGTTGGATGCACCTTGATGATGTTTGTGATGGCGATGGTGGTGCCTGTGCTTTTTATGATCGTTCTCCGGTATTGTCTCATTTGATCCACTACTGTTCCCATTAGAGGATGCCTTTTCGTTATTAGAGGACAGTTCGTGTAACTGCTCGCCCAGAATATTGTCCTCTTGGGCAAATTTGATGACCTTGTTCTGTTTTGATGCTCGTACTTCTCCATCTGCAACTTGCGATGGAATTGGCTCCAGCAAATTTGGAACCAATACGGCGTGGTTTTTGCTACTCCTTTTTCTTTTCCGTTTTCTGCCAGTAGAGTCGCCGCCAAGGACGGGACCTGGGTCTTTTTCCACCATTTTGAGAGTAGATGTTGGCGCAACCAGTTTGGGAGAGATTTGGCTGTAAAAAGTTAGTGCAAAAAATTATCACCAAATGTCAACCCGAACTACAAACCTCCATCATCAGCCGGGAAACATCAGAACCGCAACATTTAATTCGCAAACATCAGGACATCCAATATACTTTATTCATCCGCAATGCTTCGCCTATCGACACGCATGCGTGCCCGAGCAGCCGTGCGTTTGCCAACTATGTGTAGGTTCAATTCATCAGCTGACCGGGACACGGTCACCATCATCCCCACGGTTTACGAGCTCACCACCGATAAAGATTTTGGCTCTGAGCAGTCAACATCATTGGTGTCCCATTTACAGGCCCGGTATCTAGTCGAAAGCATCACAAGTGATGATTTGTTTGCGTTGACCGAACCAAACAAAAAGCAGTTTAGTTTGTATTGCGGAGCTGATCCCACGGCCCCTTCTTTGCATTTGGGCAATCTCTTGCCGTTGATGGTGTTACTTCATTTTAATTTACGGGGACACGACGTATACGGATTGGTTGGTGGTGCTACGGGGGCGGTAGGGGATCCTAGTGGTCGAACAACGGAACGGAAGTTGCTTGCTGATCAGGACCGTAATGACAACGTGGCCAAGATCCAGCAACAGATATCGACTTTTCTCAGCAATGGTATCGAGTATGCACGGTCACGTCAGTTTCCTTTATCAGCCCCAGGCGCTATCCATAGCGTGAACAACGCCAGTTGGTGGTCGTCAGTAAAAATGTTGGACTTCTTGGCTACCTACGGCCGTTTCATCAGAGTCACCTCCATGCTTGCACGGGATTCCATTCTGTCACGACTCCAGGGCCAGCTGGGACTTGGATTCAATGAGTTTGCCTATCAGGTGCTCCAGGCCTATGATTTTTGGCACCTTCACCGCTCGCATGGAGTCAACATGCAAGTTGGTGGTAATGATCAATGGGGTAACATCACCGCGGGTATCGACTTAATCTCGAGACTTCATCGCCATCACGAAACCACAGATGAGTCTGAAGGTGACCACCAGACGTACGGGATGACAGTACCATTGCTCACAACTTCATCGGGTGAGAAGTTTGGCAAGTCTACAGGAAATGCGGTATTCATCGACACTCAAATGACAACACCATATCAGATGTATCAGTATTTCATTAATACCCCTGATGATATGGTACACAAGCTCCTCAAGATATTCACATTGTTGCCGTTGAGTGTGATTGACGCTGAGATCATCCCTCGCCACGAACTGGACCCAGGCTTAAGGCTTGCCCAAAGAGTGCTCGCTCGCGAAGTGGTTGATCTCATCCATGGAGTTGGGGTTGGTGATGAGATGGCCTACACTACGGGATTCTTGTTCCCCACGCCTGACCAGCCGTTTAACGATACTGTATCTGCCGACCGCTTGATTGAAAACTTGCGCAGATCGGGCATCCTTCTTAAAGTGAAACTTGCTGATTTCAGCCAAGAGGACCAACGCATGAGCACTGTATTGGCTCAAGTCACCAGCAAGTCCAGACGTGAGATCAAGACCTTAATACGTTCGGGAGGGATATACTTGGGGTTGGGGAGAGACCAATTTGAAGACCCAGAAGATCTGGTATTGTTCGATCCCGAACATCATCTCCTTGACGGAAAATTGATGCTTGTGAGGGTCGGCAAGCAGACGTACTACGTTGTTGAGTTTGTCTAGTGTAAATACAATTACTACTGTACATAGCATAAACTAATTCTGGATGCCATTGGCATGACAAATCATCCATTACGGGTTTTCCTCGTTATCCATCGGATAGTCTTGCAAATAGTAGATGCCGAAGCTGATCACGGTTCTGGTAATTAATTACGTCACCAATATTAACTGCTTTTTGCATCCATTTTAGCAAAACCTGGAACATAATCTCTGCTCCAACACGGAGTTAACACCCGCGGAGTTAGCATTAACACAAAGATTTTAATATTGCCTCTGGAAGCGCAGTAATTTGTCATATAGTGGCCAGAACCTTATTGTGGTCATGTTCGGGTCACAAAGTAACAGGCAGTGCTTCGGAACAGAAAGTATACTTGTAGCGGTACCGCGAGCCGTATGCTGGCTGCGCAGCTTTTGAGCTCTCAAATAACCGTTTTCTCGTGATTATAAATTGGAAAAAATCCCGTTACAAAGTAGACCCTGAATCAGCAAACACATCATAAATCACCAGCTACAATGTCGCAATTCTACGAATTAACGCCCAAAGATGACAAGGGCGCACCTTATCCCTTTGCAGATCTCAAGGGCAAAGTTGTTCTCATTGTCAATGTGGCCAGTAAGTGTGGATTCACGCCCCAATACAAGGGACTTGAAGAGTTGAACAAAAAGTACGAGGGCAAGGATGTGCAAATCTTGGGATTCCCATGCAATCAATTTGGAGGACAGGAACCTGGAAGCGCAGAAGAGATTGCCAGCTTCTGCAGTTTGAACTATGGGGTCACCTTCCCTGTGTTGGAGAAGATTGAGGTTAATGGTGACCATGCCGATCCCGTATACAAGTACTTAAAGTCACAGAAATCGGGGGTTTTGGGATTAACGAGAATCAAGTGGAACTTTGAAAAGTTCTTGGTGGACAAGGAGGGTAACGTTGTTGAACGGTTTAGCTCATTGACCAAACCCAGTGACATTGCACCCAAGATTGACGAGTTGTTGAAAAAGTGATTGCTGGGATGCAAAAGTGAGTGATGTAATTTGATATTTAGGAATGTATGATATTACCAAACGAGGATAAGCCATTGCGCTTCTGTGATAAAATTTAGGTATCGATAAGAAAGTGCCCATGATGCCGTTGTTAGATTGAGAGATTTAGCCAAAGCCCGTCTAACATTGTAACCAACAATAATGGCCACGGTGACTATAATTGGCAAATTGATAGGGCAGATAAATACCACACAGCACGGTGCCAAGAGTTGCTGCGCTCACCAAAATGGCACCGTCAATGCTGCATCCCAAGCCACTACGTCACTGGCCCAATATGCAAACCCGGCGCGCTACATTTACCCCCGTAAACAATCAAGCGTGTCTGAGCAGGGATGAACTAGTTGGGGCGACAACCGACACCCGACAACAGAGACCATCTGCTGATTGTTGCCCACAACAATAACAGCACAGGGATTCAGGGGCTAGTGGCTGCGAACACCCAACAATGTAATTGTCATTGACCAGATAGGCAATAGATCATTCGAGCCGCAGCCCATGCGTTATCGTACATGGGGTCCGCCATTTACATATACAACCCACCGGGCCAACATAACCGTGAACGGTGGCAAGCGAGGTCATTTGACCAACAACCAGAATGTCCGCGACAAGTGGACTGATTGTCAGGTTCCCAACGCCTAACGTGTGGGGTCGACACTACGCAAACGCACGGGGACAAAACCTTTTCCATTCGCCGGTTAACCACCGGTCTTGTGATTTGACGAATTAGTCAGGTAGGGGGGAACAAAAGAAAGAAATAGAAGAATCCGCCGCCAACAAAGAGTATCCACCAAAAACGATGTGGTCCCTTCCCCCTTTGCTACTGGGGGCAATTTCGGGGGGTGTCAGAGGTTAGGGACCCGTCTCAGGAGGAAATGCCTTTGACACGGGCGATGACAAGTGGCCATGACGTAACCCTTCCCCAGCCCAGGAATGCGATAACGATAAATGTTGGTGCGCCTGCAGTGGCAGACCACTTGCCTAATTAGGCAGGTCGGGCAATTGCAAACAATCGGCCATGTTCTTTGCCGTTCCACAAATTTCTTTTTCGTTGTTGGATTTGCTCATTTTATTGATCTCCTGGCTGCCTCCTATTATCTGCATCCATACATCAATACTGCTGCCGCCCGCCCGCACGCCCTGGGGTATGCTCTTACAAGCCCTTGCATGCCCAGAGTAATTTATATATATTGGAATAGCCTACTCGTTCTTGGCCCTGAGAAACCATCGTGGACTGCTTCTGTCAGTGTCCTCTATCAGTGTGTCTTTGGTGTGTAGCTGGCACTAGTGTTTGTCTCAGTAGCTGCTAGTACTTTGCCTGCCATTGTCGTGATTGGCCCCACAAGTTGCCTTTTGCGTCACTAGCCCAAAATAGAAATACAATCCCGACAGCCTCACTCCACCACCAGCCGATATAAATAGCGCACAAATCCGGTTTCCCTGGCTGGCACCTTTGGCTGACTGACATTTCTCCACACCACCTGGACCTACTCGTTCATTATAGCTGGTTGCAAGCCCAACCCCATCACCAGCATTGTCCTGCATCACCTAGCCCCGCAGTCTTGTATTCTCATCGTTGCTGTGGTTGTGGCTGCGCTTCACTCATTTTATCTGTACTTGGCCTCCTGCACCTGACTGTCGACAGTGGTTGAGGGCTTCTGCTGCTTTGCTTCTGCTTGCACCGGCACTATTTGCATAAGTGGTGAACCCATTTAGAATACTGGGTCTTCTTCATTGGGATTTTCGGGTTTACTGTCCAGTTCAACCCCGTGCTCCCCTAGACTCCATCACTGCTGGCTCCCTTACATTGAATATGGCTCCTCCTCAAGATAACTACGTCAAGTATGAACAGGGGGAAGTAGAGCTTCAAAAAAGATATAGATTTATTAGACAGATACAGAATGGGTCCTTTGGCAGAGTCTCGCTAGCCAAGGACTTGGTCACTGGCGGCAACGTCAGTGTCAAGGCTATTGCAAAGTTTAACGCTACGTTGCAAAAGTCGGCAAAGGAAATTGCATACAACGAGATCAAGGTGTTGTCCGCTTTGAATGAGTCAAAGTCCATCGACCACCCTGGTGCCCACTCCATTTGCAAGTTGTTGGACTCGTTTGAGACCAGCGACTACATCATACTTGTGTTGGAGTATTGCTCAAAGGGGGACTTGTATGACTTGATCCACGAACGCCACTTGACTATTCTGGAAATTTTACAGTTGGCGGTTCAGTTGGGTGATGCTATCAAGTTTGCTCACGCAAGCCACATTTATCACCGCGACATTAAACCAGAGAATATTTTGATTGATGATTTTAACAACTTTAAGTTGTGCGATTGGGGTCTTGCCACCAGAGATCGGTGGAACGACGAATTCAATGTTGGCACCGAAAAGTACATGGCCCCCGAATGCTTCATCAAGAAGAATTTGGAAGATGACGCATATTTGATGGATGGATACGATTGTCAGTATGCTGACTATTGGTCGTTGGGGATTACTGTTATTGCTGCCATCTTTGGGACTTCGCCTTTTAAGCAGCCCAAGGATAAGTCAATACAATTGGATTCCAACTTCAAGAATTTTGTCCTGTTGAACAATCCTCACATCTTGTACGACATCTACCCAAGTATGAATTCCAATTGCTTTGAGATTTTCATGAATTTGCTCAAGATTGGTCTGGAAGAAGATGACAATGCTACCTTGAAGGCAAAGATTGCATCGCGGGATTTGGACAAGTTTTTGACAGATTTGAACAATAACTGGATCTATGGATTGACTATTGACGATGAGGATGATTTTGAAGATATCAACACCGACACACATGAGCATTCTTTATTTGACATGGATCATGATGATTTGCATATTTTAACTACATCGGTGTCGTTGGCTGAAGAGGATGGAACTAGTACCGAACTTGATGATGATGATTTTGAGTTGATTCACTACAACAACTCATGTCAGAACATTCCTATAGACGGCAAAGAACCTGCGGTTCTTAAGCCCAACAAGATGAAACCTCTTGAAAGCAGCATCAAGATGCCTTCATTGGTTGAGTCTTCATTTCAGTCGAGCAAGTCTTGGTGTGACTTGGATCAAGATGACGAATTTAATATTGATTACGAGATTTTTATGTTTGACCAACTTCAATTGTCCTCGCCCTCTCCAGCACCTCCATCCAGCGAGTCCAAGGATGTCAAGGATCATATTCGTATCATGGAGACGGAGATTTTTGACGTGGAGGACGAAGCCAGCAAATTGATTACTTGGTGAATTTTTGGGCGTTTGGGTTATGTGCTTACAATGAATAATTTTACGAATGACGACGATAATTTTTGGGAGAAACTTGGTATATACTGGTAATGAAGTGTATATAACTTATGCGTAAATACAAAGTTATAAGGAAGGTGGAAGCTTCTAGTTGAATGTAGCTCAATCAAGTGTGAAGCGTTACCTACGTTGGCAAGATATTGGGGTTGGAGATCGAGACGCACGGAATGAATCCAGACCATATGAAACACAGATAAGGAATTGAGCGTTTACGATGTGAGTCAAAAATACTGCGAATATTGTGCAAAAAGTTCTCGAGTGACGGAAATGTCTGCGATGACCGTCATTCTTTGGGCCAAGCATACAAGAAAAAACTCTCACCAAAGATACACCGCACTGACAAGCACCAACGACAGAAGAAGCCGTATCAATTGTTCAAAACTAGAGGCGGTATTTACCCCATCTCCAGCCAATATCGTGGCTCTGATTACCAACAGCAACCGCATGGTGACTCAACTCCGGTGAGGCATCATGACAATAACACTGCGTTCCTGTGGTCCGCCGCCGGCGGTGGCAGGACGCCGGTTTTCGGTCCTGTACAGGGATGGACCGGCGCGGATTTTTGTGACACAAATCTCCCTAAATTTCCATACGTCGACGACGGAAATTTTTCACCCACCAATTTATAAAAGGATTGAATCATCCCCTTTTTTCTCCAGTTCAATTCCTCATCAGTTTTCTTTACTTGTAAACTTTAGCCTTTGAAAATGTCTTTCAGAAATGCTTCCATGCGTATGGCCAGAATGGCCGCTCAAGGTGCAACCAAGCAGGTTGTTTCCAAGAGAGCTCTCTCTGCTTTAGCCAATGCAGCTCGTCCAGTTGTTGCTAAGCAGTCAATGGCTCCATTGGCTGTCAGAGGTGTCAAGACCATCAACTTTGGTGGTACCGAAGAAGTTGTGTACGAACGTGCCGACTGGCCCACTGAAAAGTTGTTGGAATACTTCAAGAACGACACCTTGGCCTTGGTTGGTTACGGTTCCCAAGGTTACGGTCAAGGTTTGAACTTGAGAGACAACGGTTTGAACGTCATCATCGGTGTCAGAAAGAATGGTGCTTCCTGGAAGGCCGCCATTGAAGATGGTTGGGTTCCTGGTCAAAACTTGTTTGACGTTAACGAAGCCATTGAAAAGGGTACCATCATTATGAACTTGTTGTCCGACGCTGCTCAATCGGAAACCTGGTCTTCTATCAAGCCATTGTTGACCAAGGGCAAGACTTTGTACTTTTCCCACGGGTTCTCTCCTGTTTTCAAGGACTTGACCCACGTTGACCCACCAAAGGACATTGATGTCATTTTGGCTGCTCCAAAGGGTTCTGGTAGAACCGTGAGATCGTTGTTCAAGGAAGGTAGAGGTATCAACTCTTCTTACGCTGTGTGGAACGATGTCACCGGTAAGGCTGAAGAAAAGGCTGTCGCTTTGGCTGTCGCTATTGGTTCCGGTTACGTTTACCAAACCACCTTTGAAAGAGAAGTCAACTCTGACTTGTACGGTGAAAGAGGTTGTTTGATGGGTGGTATCCACGGTATGTTCTTGGCTCAATACGAAGTCTTGAGAGAAAACGGACACACCCCATCTGAAGCTTTCAATGAAACTGTGGAAGAAGCTACCCAATCCTTGTACCCATTGATTGGTAAGTACGGTATGGACTACATGTACGATGCTTGCTCCACCACCGCCAGAAGAGGTGCTTTGGACTGGTACCCAAGATTCAAGGATGCCTTGAAGCCAGTTTTCAACGACTTGTACGAGTCTGTCAAGAACGGTTCCGAAACCAAGAGATCTTTGGAATTCAACTCCCAAGTTGACTACAGAGAAAAGTTGGAAGCTGAATTGAAGACTATCAGGGAAATGGAAATCTGGAGAGTTGGTAAGGAAGTGAGAAAATTGCGTCCAGAAAACCAATAAACAGTCCTGTCTACTTTAGAGCAATCACGATGGTCTTGAATGACTGAAATGATGCTGATCCACCCTAATGACAAATATTTATTCAATTCTCATGTCTTTTTTCTATCTGAATTATATACACACACTTAACTATTGGGTTTTTTGCTTGGCTTATTAAAACTTTATACTTGCATATAGGAACACTCTGTTTGTTGAATAAACATGTTCTGCTTTATATTTGATTGATGTAAGGTTAGGATCATAAAGATTATGTCGCAGTGAATCGATCCGTGTCCAGCCCTAATCACCGGCACGTGATTTTATCTATCACGTGATTTGCAAGGATGCGTATACATGAAAAATTTTCGAAAAAGACACCTCCTTATATACTCGTTTCTTTAAACCAGAATCAAATCAAATATGGCTGTGGGAAAGAACAAGAGATTGTCCAAGGGAAAGAAGGGATTGAAGAAGAAGGTTGTCGACCCATTCACCAGAAAAGACTGGTTTGACATCAAAGCACCAACTACTTTTGAAAACAGAAATGTTGGAAAGACCTTGATTAACAGATCCACTGGTATGAAGAATGCTGCTGACGGATTAAAGGGCAGAGTTTTCGAAGTCAGCTTGGCAGACTTGCAAGGATCTGAGGACCATTCATACAGAAAGATCAAGTTGAGAGTCGATGAAGTTCAAGGTAAAAACTTGTTAACCAATTTCCACGGGTTGGACTTTACCTCTGACAAGTTGAGATCATTGGTGAGAAAATGGCAATCATTGGTTGAAGCCAACGTCACTGTCAAAACTGCTGACGACTACGTGTTGAGAGTTTTTGCCATTGCCTTCACCAAGAGACAAGCCAACCAAATCAAGAAGACCACTTACGCCCAATCATCCAAGTTGAGAGAAGTGAGAAAGAAGATGGTTGAAATCATGCAGAGAGAAGTTTCCAACGTCACCTTGGCTCAATTGACATCCAAGTTGATTCCTGAAGTCATCTCGCGTGAGATTGAAAAGTCTACCCAAACCATTTTCCCCTTGCAAAACGTCCACATTAGGAAGGTCAAGTTGTTGAAGCAGCCAAAGTTTGACTTGGGTTCATTGTTGGCCTTGCATGGTGAAGCATCTGGAGAAGAAAAGGGAAAGAAGGTATCTTCTGGATTCAAGGATGTGGTCTTGGAGACCGTCTAAACACCGATACAACATTTTGGTTCAAAGATTTGTTCATTTATTGTATTGTTAGTTTATGTATTTAGGTGAAGGTGCCCGGTCATCCATTGATTTTGGTGGCGGCAGCTTTTGGGTAAGTTTTGTCGTTTAATTAAATGTCATGAAAATATCAAACTCTTGGGTGTAGCAGTATGCTACCGAGTGGCCCTACAGTTGCTATCAAGAGGTCTTATCCACAGATAAACTTGGCAAGAATGCACCACATACTGCGATCTAGCCCTGTCGCACTGGGAACGGAGGTCACACCGTCCCTGGGTCCAGAACTGGTTGAAATGAGAACAAACGAGTGCTCGCCCCAGTGCTCGCCCTAGCGCTCGTTCCGTTCGTACCACAACCCCAGAAAAATTTCCAATTTTAGGGCGAAGTCTCGCTAGCGTTTTCGCAGTCAACATTTAAAGAGACTTGTCATTTTGCGGTTTCGCTACCATCGGAGAGCCTTGCGTTATCAACTTTTTGCACCAGCCCCCTGAATAGTAGTACTATCACTGTTGTCCCTCACTCATGAGCGATCTTGTTGACGACGATGACGATGCCTGGTCGTACTCGTTTCCTCCTTCTCTCGCATCACTACCTTTGAACGATGGCGAGAACACTAGCGATAGATTGCAGCGCATAACATCCACAAACTCCAAGACCAACCCAAACACTTCCAAAATCACCCCTGGTTCTGTGCCTAGCACCAGCAACAGCCTGTCTGATTCCAACAGGGGCAAAAACAGCCGTGCTAGTTCCAATTCCAGCGACATTGTTATCAATAGCAGCGACTCCGATTCGGCCCCAAAGCAATTGCAAGTACAACACAGCGCTGGGCCTTCGATTTCTTTGCAATCTGCATTTGTCAAATCTACCCCATTGGATCCGTTGACCACCAAGGAGGATGCGAGTTCAGTCCTATCGACTGAGCATAAGAACGGTTTGGCTGATTATCCAACATCTCCGCTGCGACCCCGGTTTTTCAATTCAATGAAGGAATTGCAGGAGTCTGACACCACCAACCAGGAAAAGCAACAATCTGCTACATCTTCTGCACACAATGAAGATGATAAAGCAACTTCTCCAAAGATCATCACCTATAGAAAATCGAAACGAAACACCAGTGATTCCAGTACTGTGGATGCAATGATGGTTTCGCCGGTATCGCCTCCTAGCAGTAACAAGTACGATACAAGGTTATACACCGATGAGATATATCGAGACACCATTTACCGATATGCTTCATTGAAAAGAAACATTGATTTCCACCAGTTATTTCCAAGATTGGACTTGACTGATCGATTATTAGACGATTTCTCCTGTGCATTGAGCAGGGAAATCTTGTTGCAGGGAAGAATCTATGTCAGTGAGAAATACATTTGTTTTAATTCTAATTTGCTCGGATGGGTCACAAGTTTGGTGATTCCTTTTGATACAATTATTGGATTTGAAAAGAAATCTACCGCCGGATTATTTCCCAATGGAATCAGCATCGAAACCCACGACTCAAAACACATATTTGCCAGTTTTTTATCGCGGGACACCACCTTTGACTTCATGTTGACGGTTTGGTCTGAATCGCAAGGCAAAGATATGTCAGAATTCAATAGTGATAAAGGTAGCTCCGACAAATCTGAACCTAATGGAACCAGGTCGCCAGAATTAGAATCATATATTTTATCAATTGATGAAGATGAAAACGAAGTCTGCAATAAAGAATTGGAGGATGATAGCCATTCTGATGATATCGAGCTCGATGATAACAGTGAGACCGTTTCATTATCCACTAGTCGAAATAATAGTGTATCCAAAAAATCTAAACTCACAGAAACAAAACTACTAAAGCTTAAACCAGAATCCCCTTACAAGAATATGGGTCCAGATACTCATGCTCCAACGAGTGCAACGTATTCAAAAAATTCGAATGAAGTTGAACTCGTAGATGAGGTTATTGATGCACCAATGGGAGTAGTGTTTGATATACTTTTTGGATCTCTGAATAAGTTTCAAATTGGGTTTTTAGAGGCCCATGATGGATCCGAAATTAGTGATATTGAGAAATTCCATGCCTCGGAGGACGATCCAACCATGCTTCAGAGAAAGTTTACCTACAGAAGGGCGTTGGGTTATGCAATCGGACCAAAGTCGACTCGTTGTGAGGTAACTGAAACAATAGAGCATATGAACTTGGCCGATTACGCCATGGTAGTTACTACTACCGCCACTCCCGATGTACCATCAGGTGGTTCTTTTACAGTAAAGACAAGGTATGTCTTTAGCTGGGGAGCAAACAACAAGACCAACTTGTTGATTTCCCATTATGTTGAGTGGACTGGAAGGTCGTGGATGAAAGGTGTGATTGAAAAATCGTCGCTTTCAGGGCTGACATCGGAAACCAAAGACTTGGTAGAAGCATTGAAGAAAGAGATTGGTGATCATACATACTATATTGATGGACCACCGATTGTTAAAACCCCATCTAGAGTTAATACTCCCAAGAAAGTGGGCACGGCAGCTAAACCTGCTACTATTCAAAAAGATAAGTTACCACCGGAACCATTGCCATTTTCCAGCAATGAGTTTATACGGAAGAATATCGTTGGCGTGTGCTATTTGATCCTTTCCTTTTTTGTTCTTGTTTTGATTATGCAATTGCGATTATTCTACATTGTCAGAGAAACAAACGAGATAAGTCGGAGCCAGTTGATGCTAACCACGCAATTATCATACGCATTGTCGTCACGTAACAATGAACTACCCATCGGCAATGACGATGAACTTTGGGAGTGGACCAACAAAAAATTTGGAAAGTCGTTATCTACCATTGAAAAGATACAATTTTTGACTTTCAACCTACAAAAGCTATACCGAGCTACAGACAATGAGAACAGGCTAACGTTCGAAGACGTGAAGAAACTGATAAAGCAACTTGATGTGGGATTGATGGACAATATGGAGAACATCAAGAAAAATATACAAGATTTATTATGATTATATGAATTATGAATTTGGAGAGGAAAGGATTATAGAATGTGTATAATCGGTAATATATACAGTGTAAACCATTGGAAATATGTACAAGTCGGACGCTAGATACCCGGTTAACAAACCCTAAGTTCTCCGTCCACATCCTCAGGTTCAAAACGTTCAACCACATCAACATTCTCGATGGTGTGAACGATAATCTTGGTGTTATCCTCGTTTAATTCAAAAATAAATATTCCTGAGATGACCCTCTCCAACTTTTTGTTCTCCTTGGTCAATCCAATTAATGCCCTAGGCAACCGGGCCAATGTAGTTGCTATCGAGGGTAAAGTCTTTTGTATGCCGTCAGACTCGTAGTTTCCACTTCTAAAGAGCTTCATGTAGTCGATTTTTGACCATCGATGCGACCCGAGGTGAGCGTCCGAGGTGGAGTGGTGATCATCGCTATGTTCGTCTCTCGACAAATGAGAGCATCCTTCGGGACAAGTGGACCATCTGATGTGGATTTTGGTGGTGGTGGGGAACATGGCCTGCACGTCTGGGGAGTTATAGGTACGAATTGATTGGATATGAAGCTTCCCCTTGGGACTGATGATGACACTGGTGAGGAATAGTTGCAATGCCTTCATGGTGGTGTAGTAAGCCACATGACCCTTCAAGCTTGGCAAGTAAGTCTCGTCAAATTGTGATGGACATAAACGGAGATAGATATCGGAAGATACGATTGATTTGGGCAACGACTTGTCTAAAATGTTGGGGATGTCCTTCTTCAATTGGTCAATCATGGAGCCAAGGTTGGCCTTGTACTGCTGCTGGTTGGGGTCATCGGGTTGGGATGACCGTAATCCCGGAATGGCCGTGAACTGCAACCTCGAAGGTATTCGCGGGGTCTGCTTGTACCCTTGGATGGCCACCTGGGGTACGACGGGATGGTTTAAAGGGCCGGTTGCAGCGACCCCTGCCGACAAACGGGAGTAACCCGCGCAATGGGCGTGCGAACACGGAACGAGTACCCGCAGGGAGCACTCTCTACGGACCAAATTCATGTGTTGACGGACAAGACAACGTCAAGAACGGTGAGGTTAAGGATGGTGCTCGCAATTACGTTTGCTCAAACGGTAGTGGATGGAGCGTGGGCACACAAAATCAACGACTTACAAGCAGACCCTCACACTTTACAGACATATCAGACACATATAAAGTCTATACAAACGAGTTGGGCACGGCCGGGCACGACCTGGGAACAACGACAACTACAAAGTCTCGTAGAGGACTTCCTTTAACCGGTACTCTTCGTTGGCTTCGTCAATGTCGTGCCAGTTTCCTATAAAATCGTCTCCCCGAACCACCCCGGGCAAGGTTTTCCCCGAGGCTTGTCGTTTCCAAATCTTTTTGGCTTCTTCGTCGGTACCCAAATCACGGTATTCAAACTTGATTCCATTGGCTTGCAAGATGGTGGCCAATCTGTTGGTTCTGGGCATGATCTGCATACCCCCGGCCAAGGATGTAAAAAGGTAGATTGGGAGGGATTCGAGGTGTTTGCGTATTTCCTCGGGCGATATATCCAAATCTTCCAAGTCATCGTCATCGACTTGTGTAGATTGCACATCGGGTTCTTTTTGCGACTTTAATTCCTTCTCTTCCTTCTCTTCCTTCTCTTCTTCTTCTTCTTTTTCTTCTTCTTTGGTCTCATTGTCTTTGACATCCACGGTGGCTAATGATTCCTCTATTTCTTTCACATCATCACTTGAATGCGCAGCCTCTGGATCAACCTTGAATTGGTCATCTTCATCTGTAGTTGCAGTCTTTTCTGATTCAACTGATTTTTCCCCAACTTTTTCATTAAGTGTGTTTTCTTTATCTTCGACTTTGTCTTTTTCTAACTTGTCTTTCACAATGGGCTCTTCTACGCTATTGTCATCCAATTTCTCAGCTGCTACACTTTTCTCTTCCTCTTCTTTGTTTGGTTGCACTTCTTTGTGCTCTTCTGGTTCATTTTCTTCTTTTACTTCATTTTCCTTTTCTTCTTCTTCCTCCTTTTCTTCCTCCTTTTCTTCCTCCTTTTCTTCCTCCTTTTCTTCCTCCTTTTCTTCCTCCTTATCTTCTTCTTCTTCTTTTTGTTCCTTTTCATCCTGTTCTGCGCCCGTTATCACATCATCAACCTTGCCTTCATCAGTCACAATGTCTTTACTCTCTTTATCAGCTTTCAATCCAAGATCGTCTTCTCCTTCTTTCTCTTCTTCAACATCTGCCAGTTCTAATATCTTTTCTCCTCCTTCTTCCTCATTTTCTTCAACTTCTTTCTTCACTGATTTTACAGGTTCTGTAGTGTTGTCATTGGACTCTACTTCTTTTCTCACATCTTCGAGAGAACTTTTTTTTTCAACTACATCATCCTTGTGAAGAACCTCTTCAACCATAGTATCCAACTGCTCGATATTATCATAAGGATCTTCATTGACCAATGCTCCTTCTCTTACTAATTCCTCGGGGTTTGCGTCATTTTTCTCGTCCAAGGTATAATCAACATTATTTCTGGCTCTCGATCTTGATCTTGAAATTGAACGCAAGTAATTTGTAGACGACAAAGAACGGGTCGAAAACAAATTATTCGTGGCAGAGAAATCATGTCTTGGAGAGTCAACATTAAAGTTAGTGTAATCACCAGTTGTGACCAAAGAAGGATCTCTTGTCAAAGGAGTCTCGTCATAATCACTAACAAACGCCTGCGAGGTGGAGGTTTGAGCTTGAGCTGCTTCAGCGGCTGCTATCGATTCACCCATAGTGGGTCTAGTATGTCTGGTACGTCTATCATCGACTTCTTCCTCCTCGACTGTTTCTTGCACCTGCGCACTTGTTGCAGCTAGATCAGGAGGCAATTCGTATTTCGAAGGTTCATCAACATTAGTGTTTTTGTAGGAGTCTCCACGTGCCAAGTGGGGTCTATATGAAGATCTAGAGGAAGAACGATCATCTGCTCTTCTTGCCAGATTTGTGGATCTTGATCTTGATCTAGCTCTTGGGGTTTCGGTGTGGAAAACTGGGGTGTGGATGGAGTCCTGCACAGCTGGAGAAACAACCACTTCCAGTTTAATTGGAGAAGAGAAAGCAGACTCGCTCTTAGTTTGCAGATCTCCAGATGATGGCTCAGGTGCATTCGCCCCATGAAGTTGCCTAAACAAGTGGTTGCCATCCTTGGGCAACTTTTGTAGATCATGGGACTTTACATTTTGCAACAATTCTCCGTGATCCCTGATTTGGTTCTCCAATTGATACTCCGAGAGGTTTGGAGTAGAGTAATCTTCTTGGGAGTAAAAGTTGCTGGCCGTTGTTTTTGTCGCAGAAGTTGCTGCTGGAGGAGGAACAGGGACAGAAATGTCATGTTTGTGTTCTTCTTCTTCTTCTTCTTCTTCTTCTTCTTCTTCATCTTCATCTTCGTCGGCTTGTAGCGAATCGTCCCCATTGACAACCTGTTTCAATGGCGACGATTTCAGCAAATGATTCACCTCCTTTTTGTCCTCCTCACTTGACTCTTCCTCGTCCTTTGCTAAGTACTTGGCGTCACTCTTAACGGAGCCATCGTTGTCCAAAAATCGATCGAAATCCTCTTCTGAACCCAACAACGCACCCTCGTTGATCAAATCGTCCAATGAGGCGGTCACGGCAGGGTTCAATTTGGTCAATTGGGACACCCTTTCCTTGGGTTTTGACAGCGAGTACTTTTCGGGGTGGATGTAGTTATTGTGGGCAGAATCATCGGCTGATCTGATGGACGACCCCACCAAGGATGGAGTCTCGAGCTTTTCAGCCTTTTCCAACTGTTCTTCAAAGTCCATGGTCAAAAGCGGGTAACACGAGCGTGGAAATGGGGTGGTTGAATTACAACAGCACTATTTAATTCGGCTGGCAGAAGGAACAGAGCAAGAACACAAACGGTAAATGTGGAATTGCGGTTTTTTTGTGTAGCGTTTGTGCGTTGGCTTCAAAAAATGGGGGTGTATACGAGTGGTGAGCACAGGGTGACGAGAGAGGCGGTTGCGGCTGAAGTGATGGGGCCAGCGAGATAAGAGAAAGATGGAGGAACAAAACGAAGAAAGAGCGGTCTAATTGTGGTTCTAGGCCTTCCCAATGTGTCCTGAAAATAATTGTGGGGTAGCGGTACTAGTGCTCGTATATTATACAGTAGTGGCTGAACACCGTAGACCGTCTTCCTTGGATGGATGCTACATCTCAGGGGTCCACAAGTGTAGACATCTAGAACATGGTTAGACCATTCCTGGGTGTAGAGGAGTGGTGTTTCCGATGACAAACAAACACAAATTGATTGGTGGATCAAATCGATTTCTTATCTGTCCAATGTATTGTTTCAGGGAATTTCCCCAAATTGGGTGCTTGTGCAAGGGAATTGCAAAGTATTGCATAAAGATAGAGATGTGTTCCTGAATCGGGCACGGGAGTCAGGGGCCATGTACGGATGCTATATGGAATTCACTTTGGTTACTTGAGTGACTCCCTACGCTGTAGCAGATAATACAAAAGCTGGTCTTGGATATGACCCTGCTACAGGTCAACTTAGTGCTCCAGCAAGGTATGGAGGTAATTTACAGTAGACTTCTACCTGGGCTTATATTGTATCGTAGACGTAATCTGATAACATCGTCCAATCCATTTGTCCGTTGTTGCATTTGGCTTCTGTGTCGTTCGTCGTCAAATGAGGTACACTAAAACCAGCGAAGTTGCACATGCGCTCTTTGCAACCACGGATTGGTGATGCAAATCGACATAGATGCTTTTTCCTATTCCGGAAAGGTGCCAGCTGCTTGCAGATTTTGTGAAGAGGACCATGATTCTAGTTTCACCTGACGAGTTATCCAAGGTAAGTATATACGCCCACTAAAGTGTCGAAATAACGCAAACATTTCCAAATTTGTCGCAAAAACTGTGCATTCGAATCAACATTAACCTACATCTCTAAACCAATGCAATTCTACCAAAAGCAAGCAAGTTAGCTTCGTTCTCACTTTGAAAGAATGGCATATGGTTAATGAACTGATTTTGAAAGTTATTCACCCAGTACTAGTAGTTCATGGTGTTCTGATGCTATACTTCTCGCTCAACTAACTGCATTTTGCGCAAACTTTTGCTGTTTCCAAATTGCCATTGGGTTCACCACCAAACCAGCTGGCCCTGAACTTTGCCAGAACTTTGCTATATAGCATCCTCGGCTTCTCAAGCTTTGAACCCCACGATCGATGCCGTGCATTTTTTGCATCCATTATTGCGAAACGCAAAACTGCGACCGAAAAATACTCAACGACGGAGAGTCCGCCTCCATCACCGACAACAAGCAATTGATCACCATGCTGGAGCCTCAATGGATTCTGACCTTGCCATCACCACTCCAAGGGAACATCCGAGCCGCTGTGCAAAAAGATGCCGGCAATTTGCAGATTTTTAACGAGTTGTTTACGTACTTGAATAATCAGAATGAGGACTACAAACGAAGAAAATTGCAAGAAGAACCCGTGGGCAACAACACCCTGGAAAATGGCACGGGAGTGTATAGAACCAACGAGCCCATCAACCCCGACTCAATCATCTTCGAAATTCCCCAGATTTCCTTCCAGTCGCCGTTGAGAAAGAAGATGAATCTCACCTTTCACTTGGTAGAAATGAACCAAAAACCCACCCCAGTCCTCTCGATCGTGAACCCGGCCAACTTGGTGGCGGAGATCTCACTCATTGGATTGGAGCATTCCATCCGACTCTGTAGTATCTTACCAATATTGGGGTACTCTACCAACCCGCAAAAGAAGGCTATTGCATCTTTGTGTTTCTGGACCAACGAAGAATACTACAACGACACCACCATCTCCAAGGACCCCATAATCTGCCAAATCAACTTGGATGTGATCAAGAAACAAATGATCAAGCTGGGAAAATTGCCTGCCGACATAGACACCCAGTTGACGGCGTCCGATTCTTCGGGAGACCAGTTGTTTTTGAACCTGATTCAGGAACGGATTATTGACTACTTCAAGAGGCAGTTCAAATTGTGTGGCATCAAGTTGACCAACTACTTACAGTGCGAGACCATTTTCCACAACCGGTACACCTTGAACACCGATAATGCCATTGCCATGAAGCACAACAATGGCACCATACACTCATTAATCATGGTGGAGTGCCACAAGGGGGCCAAGGATGGGGTATTACTACTTATGAGCCGGAATCAATACAATGTTGCCCATCTTATTTTTGGATTCAAAAAGCCCATCTTGATTTTTGAGCTTTCGCGGGTGTTGAGAGCGTCGTATTCCAACGTCACCAGGGTGACATTTAGTTTGACCATCACCGTGTTGAACGATAGAGATGAAGAGCGTGTCATTGAATTCAGCATGATTGACCAAGCGTATTTCCAGGTTATTGACGATTTCATCAAAGCTCACAACATCAGCGACGAGTCCTTTAGCGAGGCCTTGAAGGAGAAGCCTGCCGAGGCCAAGCCCGGCGCCGAGGCCGAGGTCATTGACGTTGCTGATGACAACGACGACGAGGAAGAAGACAGCGATTTCCAAGGCGGAGACGAAGAAGAAGGAAGCGACGTTGCCGAAGAATACGACAGCAATGCCGGCGGCGACAGCGAGGGAGAAGAGGACGGGGTGTTCAGCAAGGGCCAAGAGGAAGAGTAGCCGAGCCTAATGACTGTGACGCTATAATTGTTAATTGTATGTACGTATATATTATAGTCAGATAATGTACAACGAAATACGCCTGGTCGAGTCATGAACAAACGCAATGCAAACATCGTCCTGTCGGCAACTGCGGCAGACACCAAGCGGCAGGACAAACACCCTCCTGGCTTATTTGTAGGGGGCACCGTACTTGTCCAAGAGTCTAAAGAATGCCCCCCTCTTGTCGGCCGTCTGTCTGTGGTCGGGCACGTCTTCGAATTCGTGGAAAGCGTCCTGGAGAGCCCTTTGCTCGCGCAACACCGCCAACCTTCTTTGCAACAACACTCTGCCGTTGTCAATGTATCCATCGGCAATGAGGTATGCTCCCACAAACACCCCCATCGACAACCCGTAGTATCCGATTCTGTGGAGTATTCTTGGGTCTGATCTTCCGGTTATTCCAATCTGCCATTTTCTGGTGAGCGCACCGAGCACGGAGCTGAGCAAGAGACCTGCGGCAGTGGGCATGGTGGTGGGGTTTCTCGAGGTGGTGTGTCCAGGGCTGTCTGACAGTTTTTTCTCGCTAGTTTTATTGGTTGCGGATCGCCGCCTGCATATAAGCCAGGGTGCCCCCACAGTAGCCACCACTGGTACACTTGGTTGCGCAGGGCCACTATTGCGGTACTGCGGTGGAAGGTGGGGGCATGTAGTACCGTGGCTGGATGGGAGGAGGCAAGAGATGGACTAAAGCGGTCGAGTGAAAAGGCGACAAACGGCTCACAAATGGCGGAAAATCAGCCATAGTTGTCACTAAATCCACAATTGCAAGCTTAATTTGTGGGCGGTCTAGACAATCGGAGAACGCCTAGACAATCAATAAACGTCTAGACTAGCACTCAGTTCTAGACAGGAAATAAATTCTAGACCAATCTCTCTATACAAGCAATCGATTCTAGACCACCATTCTAGACCAATCACTCTAGACAGTATTCTACAATATTCCCTAGACAGTATCCTAGACAATATCTAGACAATACCACTCTAGATAACATCAAGACACCACCAAGACAACACCAAGACACCACTCCACACAACTCTTGCAATGGCCACGAAGCCCATCAACTTCTTCAAAGGGCACCCAACGAGAGCGTTGCTTCCCGCACGCGACATCGCCAACGCCTACAACCGCGTACTCCTCAACTCAGACTACCTTGACTATGACAACGACCCTATGAACCAGCACCCATTGACCTACGGCACCGACCCGGGCAACTTGGACGTCAGACGCACCATTGCGGCGTGGGCGGACCGCAGACTTGGCAGGAACGCCATCGACCCTGACTGCATCAACCTCACGGCGGGGGCCTCCTACGGTATCGCCAATATCTTGGCGTCGGCAGCCGAAGTAGACGTGGTTACCAAGAAGGTGTTTATAGTCACCCCCACATACTACTTGATCAACAATGCCTTTCTTGACTTGGGCTACGCCGGCAAGTTGACTGCCGTTGACGAAACTCCCCATGGCGACTACGACATAGACCTCGACTACTTGCAGCAGCAGCTCGAGCACTACTCGCAGGGGTTGGAGATGTCACAGGGCAAAGAGATCAATGTGATCCAGGACGCAAACAGGGGCGACCGCAAGGTGTACCGCTTTGTCATCTACATCGTGCCCACCTTCTCCAACCCCGGGGGGTTGACGTACTCGAGGCGCACCAGAGAGAGGTTGTTGCAGTTGGCGCGGGACTACGACTTGTTGATCATCAGCGACGACGTGTACGAGTTCTTGGACTACACAGACGCCAAGCACCCTATTCCCCGTCTCAGCGACTTGGACAGACAATCTTTGCCTCCCTACAAGAAGTACGGCAATGCCATTTCCAACGCCACCTTCTCCAAGCTAATTGCACCGGGGCTAAGAGTGGGCTGGCAAGAGTCGGCCACGCCAAAGTTGGTGAGCCAGCTCGCCATAACCGGCGCCAACCGCTCTGGGGGAACCCCCGGCCAGCTTTCAACCTTGGTGGTGGCCGATCTCATCTCCACCGGCAAGATTGACACCATAATCGACATGTTTGTCTCCACCTACAAGGAAAGGGCTCACGTGCTCCTAGCTAGCATCAAAAAATACCTTCCCAGCTCCACCGAGATCTACGGGGGCGATGGGGGCTACTTTTTTTGGATCACAATCCCAGTCGCCAGTGGCCACGACACCATCGTTCGTGAATTGGCCACGAAAAACGTTGTCCTTGCTGGAGGAGAGCATTTTGAAGTAACAGGAGACGAGAGACACTGGGGCAAAAACTGCGTGAGGTTAAGTATTAGCTACTTGACCAAAGAAGAAATAGAAAAGGGGGTCAAGATTTGGGGGTCGCTTCTCAAGGAACTCCATCCTGAGTTGTACTAGGAACTGTTAGTATTCATTCAACCGTGAACCATTCTTGCAATTTCAGCGTAGATCTTGGTGTATGTTTTTGGTATTCTCATGAGTGTCGAATATAGGCGAAAACGTTATCATCTTTAAAAGCAAGAGTTGTTCGATTAAAGCAACTTACTTGTTATGGTTTATGGTGATGAAAGGCAATGAGTATGTGAAATTTTTTTTGGGGTTTTATAGTGCGGTTTGCGACCATTTACCCGGATTTTGCACCCAAAGGGTATAGTTCAGATGATTGAACAAGTTCGAGTGAACAATAAGCCAATGATCAGTGGATAGTGGTCATTGGTAGCATTGGTGAGGGTACGGGTGTTAAGTCTTTTGCTTTGTTGGAGAGGAATTGGTTGGGGTGTAACAGGTGACTGGTGACGCTATTGATATTGGGAACCATAGAGTTCGGTTCTTGCGAACGACTGGGTTTAGATAGGGCCAAAGAATAGAATAGAACCAAGAATAGAACCAAGAATAGAACCAAGAATAGAACCAAGAATAGAACCAAGAGTAGAACCAAGAGTAGAACCAAGAATAGAAAAATAGAATGAAGGAAAGAATTGAACAAAAGAATGTATTTGAACGATAGAGTTAAAGAATATAACTAGAAATAAAAGATATAATATTCCTATCTGTTTTTACGGCTCTAAAGACGCTATTTCTATTTCGGTTCAGAAATATGTTTACTTATAAGTATCATTTCATGATTAATCTTGCGGATGCATCTCTATTTCTGCAAAACTTTGGCGTGCTTGTTCACCTTCCCAAACATCACTTGACATTCGTATCGCAGACAACCTACCAACCATTAGTCTGGCTTAAGTATATATATTAATCGATTGTTTCCGTCGAGACAACTTGCGCGCCATTCCATGCATGGACCAAAAACGCTGCTGCATTCTCGATACCCCAGGCACACGATGGAATTGTCATAAATTCAAAGCTTCTATAAAACCTACGCAATATTTCTTGCCCTACTCCGCGCCTGCTTGACCTTAGATGCCGTGTCATCCACCTCCTCATTAAACCTATCCAACATGTAGTTCTGCTCCTCTGCCTCTGCGTTTATCAACTCGCCAATTTGGCGTTGTCGTGCTATAAGCGTTCGCAACTGTTCAACCTCTAGATCCTGCTGTCTATGTATCTGCACTTGCTGCTGCAACAACTCCTTGTTGTCCAACCCAATGGTGGCTTTGGTCTCCTTGGCCTCACCGCCACCCAACACTCGTTTCGATCGCAAGGCAAATCCCGACTCCTGCCTCATCTCATCGCGAAGGATGGCATCTAAACCCCCCTGGAGTTGGCTCACAAGGCCCTTTCTTCTCTCCACCTCCAGGGAGGCAAGCACTCCTTTTTTCTTCAACACCCTCAACGACTTTACTAAATCAACCATACAGGGCTGGTATTCGCGGTTGACCCGCTCACGTAGTGATATTTTGTCCTTGGCTGACAACTTGCCGGACCCCCCGCTTTGGATGTCGCTTTTCAATCTACGATACACCTGCATCCACTGTTCGCTGTCATCAACACCGGAGCCGGAACCTCTCAACGTCGGGTGCTCGCTCTTGAACAAGTCGTTGTTGAAGCGGAATTTGACCGGCAATTGCAAAAACGACAACACAGGCGGCTCGTTTTGCAACGAGGTGTCCTTAATTACACGATTCAAGAACCCCGCCAACTCCACCTTGCGCTCCTCCACGAGGCTAGATTTGCTGTTGAGCCAATTTATCCTCTTGGAGGGAAGACTATAGGGGAACTCCTTGCTGTCAATGCCAAGATGGTGGCACAAGTCACTGACCAAGGCCTCAAACTCAGAGAACCGTTTCTTGATGACAAATGACCGGAGCGGGAGCTTCACCGACACCTGATAGAAGGTGACGCCGTCAATGTCGACCTCTCCGGGTATGGATACGACATCCGACATCTCGTTTGATGCCACCTTAGTCGTTGTAATGACCCCAGTTTCTGTCGTCTACAGTTTCTAGTGGTAATCAGGAGGATGGAGAAAAAAATCGTGGGTTCGAATCCCAGCAGGGGCAAATATCCGTCTAGACTGTGTCAAAAACCCCGGTGCCGTGAAACGTCATTTATTGGTCAATTCGAACAAAATCGATCCGAACTGCTTATAAAAGCTGCATAAATTTGGTGTCCGGATTGCGGGGTGTAAATCCCAATCAGGTTTTATGATTGCTATTTGCACCTAAATCATACAGTGCGGTGGATTCGAGGATACAGTAAGAACGATGACCACCTACGGAGCCAACAGCGAGGGCAGGCAGCACGAGCCCATTCGCCCCGTCTCAGGCGAGCCATCAGACAGCTTGCCTGAGAGCCAGCAGTCTTCGCCGTCTGAATTGGAACAGCAACCGTTGCTCGACCCTGACGACCCCCAGGTGTCGCCCCTTAAGCTCGAGCGCATCCAATGGCTCCAGAAGGGGGTGAAGGCATTGCTCTTGTTCAACGTGGTGCTCTTCCTCGTGTTGCTTGTGAGCGAGTTCTTTGCCATCCCCGGACTCAACAATCCCGGCAAGTCGTTTTTGGAAATGGACTTGGTGGCTGTGGCCATCATCACCAACGCCATCACCAGCTTCTTCTTTGTTGTTCCCGCCTACTACGAGCGGATTGGCGGATACGTGGTGTCGGGGTTGCTAGTGATTGACTTGTTGCTCATTTTGGCGGTGCCAACTATAAGGCTGCGGTTTGGAGGGTTGGGCACATTCTTGATTGTTTGGACATGCCTCAATTCCCTCGTCAACTCGTTGACCGATTACTGGGTGGAGCAAGGCAAGCATTACCAGGAGATTAGATATACAGGGAGAATCGAGCGGCGCAAAACGGCAGGAGAGATGGTGATCATTCTTGTCAAGGTGGCGCTCAAGGTATTTTTGTTGTGGGTGGTGTGGTGCATGAGCTTGACCATCTGGTTGTCGTGCTTTGATGCCCACGAACAACCGTGGGGCAAGCTTGTTCCTGTGGGCAATGACCAGTTCCGGGTGCACTTGGCGTGTTTTGGCGATGTCCACAGCAGCGACAAGTCCAAGCAGCCGATACTCCTTGTGGAAGGGGGCCAGATGACGTCGAGCGAGCTGTTCCAAGAATGGATCGAGGAGCTCCACCACTTGAACAAAGTGGAAAGATACTGTATATGGGACCGGCCTGGATACGGGTTTTCCGATTCCGGCCCTCCACCGGCGTCGGTGGGGATCATCACCGAGTACCTCATGGAGGCCCTCGACAAGGAGGGAATAGAGGGGCCGTTTGCCGCGGTGGGGTTTGACATTGGCGGATTGTACTCACGGATGTTTGCGGCGCGGAACCGGGGCAAGATCCATTCGGTGACATTTGTTGATAGCTGGCACCCTGAGATGCTCAAAAAGTGGGCATTCAGCGGCAGTAACCGCAAGAACGAGCCGTCGTCGGTATTTCGCAACTCGCTCGAATTGATGGACAACATCACCGGGTTCAAGCTCTGGTTCCGGGCATTTATATCCCCGCTTGGCATAGTTTCCAATCTCCACTGGTTTGTGCATCCCATGCGGTACTCGAGCAAGAGCCGGGTGTTTGGCCGCGACATGTTCTACCAGCCCCGGTACGCGCGGGCGCGGTGCCAGGAGCAGTTGATCTCGGGGATCTTGTCCTACAACGAGGTACGAGAGGCAGACATCAGCGGGCTTCCGGTGGCGGTGATTTCGTCCGACTTTATGATCAAAAGGTCGCTCAACTGGGGCAAGTGGCAGCGGGAGTTGACCAAGCTCAGCGACCGCACCAGCGAGTGGGAGATTGCTGAGAACAGCGACCACTTTATTTGGAACAGTGCCAAAGGGCGGCAGGAGCTCCAGCAGTTGTTGCTACGGATAATTGGCCGCCAAGAGTACACCGGCGCCCGATAAGAGCAGCGATAACGATGAGGTGTCCATTCCGATCGCCGGTGAATGCCCCTGGGACGTCCAATTGCAGATGGCGACATTCCGCTGCGAACATCGACTCCCACCAATACGAACGCTGCAGTGCAGGCATCGCGGGGCGTTGAGGCCGATGTCGAGTTTGCATTGCCATTGCCCCAGAGGCGGACTTGTGCTCGTGGTACGCCCAAGGTGGGTCTACGCTACCAATCGGAGTACCAGTACTGCGCAGTAGATGGTGATGCTCGTCACGCTGGCATTAAACGAATGCTGGTCAAGATTACATGGATGGTGCGGCGGTTGCTGGCAGCACGAAGTGACGCACCAGCGAGGCAGATGTCACCTCGCACACCGCAGGCTCTTGTCCACGTCAACCATCACTTACCGTCACCCCATCTGCTCACCCCATGCTCTCGCCGTCTCTCCAAACCCCCAGCCTTCCCCCAACCACCCGCCAGCCCCCCCGCGTCCCCCCAAGCCCCGTCCATGA